>JAQZBX010006373.1:0-53415 GCA_029593785.1 Cabassous unicinctus | reverse complement strand
TTTTGATGAGGTCCCATTTATCTACTTTTTTCTTTTGTTGCCTGAGCTTTGGGTGTAAAGTCTAAGAAACCACTGCATAACACAATGTCGTGAAGATGCTTCCCTACATTTTCTTCTTGTAGTTTGATAGTTCTAGCTCTTATATTTAGGTCAAAAATTAATCATTATGAATTTTTGTATATAGTATGATGTAGGTGTCCTCCTTCACTTTTCTGCATTTGGAGATCCAGTTTTCCCAGAACCATTTGTAGAAGAGACTATTGTTTTCCAATTCAGTGGTCTTTACCACATTGTCAAAAATAAGTTGGAGTATGCAGAAGTAAGAATAAATGAAGTTGTAAAGCATATGACAACATGGATGAATCTGGAGGACATTATGTTGAGCAAAACAAGCCAGACACACAAGGACAAATACTGTGTGGTTGCATTTACTATGAACCAAATATTTTGTGTAACATATTATTTGATTTTTAAAAAATTTATGTGTATCCAGTACATTAAATGAGAAATGTATGTATTTATTAATCTGTTTTTACTTTTTAGTTTTTAATTGTTTATATTTTCAATTATTAAACATACAAAATAAATTTTAAAAAAATTAGTCATAAATGTGAAGCTTTGATTCTTGGTCTAAATGTCTGTCCTTATGCTAGTACCATGCTGTTTTGATTACTGTGGCTTTGTAATAAATTTTAAGACTGGAAAGTGTAAGTCCTCCAACTTTAATCTTCTTTAGCAAGATGACTTTGGCTATTTGAGGCCCCTTACCCTTCCAAATAAATCTGATAATTGGCTTTTCCATTTATTCAAAGAAGGCTGTTGGAATTTTGATTGGGATTTCAGTGAATCTATAAATTGCTTTTGATAGTATTGATATCTTAATGATATTTAGTCTTCAAATCCATGAACATGGAATGTCCTTCCATTTATTTAAGTCTTCTTTGATTTTTTTTGGAAAAGTTTTATAGTTTTCTGTGTATAAGCCTTTTATATCCTTGGTTGTATTTATTCCAAATATTTGATTATTTTAGTTGCTATTGTGAATGGAAAATTGTTCTTGATTTCTTCTTCCAATTGTTTACTGCTTGTGTATAGAAACACTACTGATTTTAAGATGTTATCTTGTAGCTTGCCACTTGCTGAATTCATTTATTAGCTCTAGCAGCTTTGTTGTGGATTTTTCTTCCTTTCAAATTTGGATGCCTTTTATTTCTTTTTCTTGCCAAATTGCTCCAGCAAGGACTTCTAGTACAATATTGAATAATAGAGATGACAGTTGGCATCCTTGTTTTGTTCCTGGTCTTATAGGGAAAGCTTCCAGTCTTTTACCATGAGGTAGAATGTAAGCTGTGGACTTTTCATATATGCCCTATATCATGTTGAGGAGGTTTCCTTCTATTCCTAGTGTTCTGTTTTTAATCAAGAAAGGGTGCTGTATTTTGTCAAATGCCCTTTCTGCATCAGTTGAGATGATCATATGGTTTATTTCCTTTATTCAGTTTAATGTGGTGTATTACATTAATTGCTTTTCTTATGTTGAACAAAACTTTCATACAGGGATAAATCCCACTTCATCCTGGTGTATAATTCTTTTAATATGCTATTGGATTTAGTTTGTTAGTATTTTAGTGAAGATTTTTGCATCTATGTTCATAAGAGGTATTGGTTTGTAATATTCTTTTCCTTTGACACCTTTATCTGGCTTTGTTAGGAGGTTGATGGTGGCCTCATAGAATGAGTTAGAGTGTGTTCCCTCCTCTTAGAATGTTTGACAGAATTCACCTGTGAAGCCATCTAATCCTGGGCTATTCTTTGTTGGGAGATTTTGATGACTGATTCAATCTCTTTACTAGTAATTGGTTTGTTTAGGTATTCTATTTCTTCTTGAGTCAATGTAGGCAAGTTGTGCATTCCTATGATTTTGTCCAGTTCATCTAGATTATCTAATCTACTGGCTTACCATTGTTCATAATATCCTCCTATAGTCCTTTTTATTTTGGAAGAGTCAGTAGTAATGCCCCCCTTTTCATTTCTGGTTTAGTTATTTGTATTCTTTTTCCTTGACAGTCTATTTAAAGATTTGTCCATTTTATTGATCTTTTCAATTAGCCAACTTTTGGTTTCATTGATTCTATTATTTTTTTTTTCTATTTCATTTATCTCTGCTCTAATCTTTTTTATTTCCTTTCTTCTACTTGCTTTGGATTTAGTTTACTCTGCTTTATCAATTTCTTCCAGTTTTGAGGTTAGGCCCCTGATTTGAAATCTTTCTTCCTTTTTACTGTAAGCATTTAGAGTGATAAATTTCCCTCTAAGTACTACATCCCCTAAATTTTGTTATGTTATATTTTCATTCTTGTTAGCCTCAAGATATTTCCTAATTCTGCTTCTGATTTCCATTTTAACCCATTGGTTGTTTAAGCCAATATGTGATTTTCACATATTTGTGAATTTTTAATTTCTCCCTCTGTTATGGATTTCCAGCTTCATTCCATTGTTGTCAGAGAATATGCATTGTATGATTTTAATAATTTTAATTTATTGGGATGTGTTTTGTGACATAACATATGGTCTATCCTGGAGAATGATCCATGTGCACTTAAGAAGAATGTGTATTCTGTTTTTCTTAGGGAAAATATCTTACATATGTCTGTTAGATCTACTTGTTTCAGAGTTCATTCAAGTCTTGAACTTCCTTATTGATCTTCTAACCAGATGTTCTATCCATTGACAGTGGTGTATTAAAATCTCCTACTATTAATGTAGAACCATCAACTTCTCCCTTCAAATATGTCAATATTTGCTTTGTATATTTTGGGGCTTTAATGTTAGGTGCATATATATTAATAATTGTTGTATCACCTGTTTAATTGTCCCCTTTATCCATATTTAATGTCACCTTTGTCACTGATAAATATTTTTTACTAAACTCTATTTTATCTGATATTTGTATAGCCACCCCAGCTCTCTTTTGGCTCCTACTTGCATGGTGTATTTTTTCCCATCCTTTCACCCTCAACCTATTTGTATCTCTGAATTTAAGGGGAATCTCTTGAAGGCAGCATATAGTAGGGTCATGATTTTATTATCCATTCTGCTGGTATCTGCCTTTTGACTGGAGAATTTTAACCATTTACCTTTAAAGTTACTACTGAAAATGCAGGACTTTCTTCTGATATTTTGCTATTTGACCTTTGTAAGGCTTATATGTGTTCCTGATATCTTTTAGTTCTTTCTCTGTAGTTTCCTTCATCTCGTTGAGCATTTTTAAGATCATTTTTTAAAGGCTTTTTTTTTTATATGCCCACATTCTGGTTTTCTTCATTGGTGTTTTCTGGATTTGTATCCTTTTCCTTTGAAATGGCTATGAGTTTCTATTCCTTTTTTTGTACTGTATTCCATTGTCACACACTGTACATTTTTACTATTTTAAAATGTTAATTCTGGAATGTATTCCCTGTGATGTGTGCTTCATGATTTTGTAACCACTGATAAGTCAGATTTTTTCTTGTGCTTCAGTCCTCCAGCATTCCAAATCAGGGAGGTCTGCCCAAGGCAAATGCAGTGTGCAGGGTTTCCTCTGTCTTTCTGGCCCTCTGTCTTATCCTGGCATTTTGCTTGTTAGTTCTTTTGGAGTTCCCTTGTTTACAGGAGTTTGGTTTTCCCGTTTCACAGGAAACAGATCTCCCTCTCTCTGGTGTTTGATGTTGGCAGGTCTTTGTCCCAGTCTGTCACCCTTTATAGTCTTTATACTCCTTTCATCATCTCAACTTGCTTTTGCCTGGAGGGCACACTGGAGAGGAATTCCCAGAGTCAATCTCTCCCAGCCAAAACAGGGTCCCTGCCTGTTTAATAGTTGTTTAGGTGGAAGGATTGAGTCCTGGAGCCCCCTACTCTGCTCTTTTCCCCACAATCCTCCATGAACAAAGATTATATCATTTTGAGATGCATTTTATAGCTATGACAGAAATTTTGGGATGGATTACATATAAAACTAAGGAAAAGACAAAATGAGACTATTATTGTTTTTAGGGTAAACAAAAAATTGTTTAAAAAAGTAAACAATATAGTAAAATATTATGAAATAATATGAAAATATTACTCTGTAACCATACTGATATAAAACTCTATGTTGATTTAATAAAAAAATAAAACTATATTTGAAGGATGGGGTGGGGGGTGGTTTGCTATGTGCATTATCTTTCCTAGTAGCAAGTTATGGATAATAACCACAATGAAAAAAGCAAACACCACCAAATTGCAATTTAAAATATTAACTTAAATATGTTGCCAAATGGCAGAAAGTATATTTAAAATACTTGAAAGTGTTTGTCCTTTTGTTGTGGAAATTGGAGGTAGAAGAGATTTGGCAAAGGAGATTTACAGTTTTACATGTAAGTCTTATTCTTTGGCATTTTAAACCACGTATATGTTTTAATATGATTAAAAATAAATTTTAAAAGTAAAGAAAACAATAAAATGTGGAATAGATAACCTTCCATTAGGCAGAAGCCTAGAGAGTTTGAGCTCTGAGATTGCATCTTATACACATTCATTTTGAAGTTCTGGAAGTAGGTGCAAGAAATTAATCATATTAGGTGTCTTATTGGCTTGCACATTCTCCTAAGGATTTGGGAATTGACTAGTGTACGGTACTTGGCATGGCTACCTGGAATTACGAAGACCTGGAAGACAGACAAGCAGCATAGGGCAGCAGATTAGAGCTTGGTTTTGGGTCAGATTTCCAGGTATGCAACTAATTAGCAGGAAACTCTTGGACAATTAAATAAAATGTTGTATAGCTTACTCATTTAGTAGATCTACTTCAATGCTTGTGGAAGTTGAATCTTGTATTTGCATGCTATCTAAAACTGGAATTATATGTTTTAAATATTGGTTTGGACTGGACAGGTATAGGAGATCATTAAGCAATCATCATATACTCAGATTTGCTTTCTTTTGTTGGGTGATTGCACATGGGAAAAGAAAAATAACATTTTCCAAGTCTCTTGCTGAGAAGTTGTAAAATGGGAAAGGGGATAAAGGATTGCAGATAAATTGACAAATCTGGCACTGTTCTCCAGATCTGACATAAAGAAGCAGGGGATTGAAAGAAGGCATAAGAGTCCATGACAATTCTAGAGGGGATATTGACCATTTTAGGACATAGTTTCATATCATTCTTGTTCTTTTATTTTTAAGAAATGCACATGGTGAAATATGCCCAGAGAAGAGGCATTTCCAAAATAATAGCAGTGGTGGTATATGCATTTCAATGACTACAAATCCCATGGAGTCATAAGTTCAAAACATAAGAGGGATCTCACTATTGGACAAACCTATAAAGAATTGGAAAAGGAGAGCTAACCATGTATCCTATTTTATCACTGCCTCCTGCTTCCAGGCTTCTTTTTTAAGGGCCGAATATTAATTTTGTCAATTTGATTGACCCCTTGTGGCTTAGGGAGGAAGTTGAAAATCAGAATAAGGTCAAAGAATTCTTGCGTCCTTGACACAAGAATACCAGGAACTATGTATTCCTTTTAACTGACTCACATTTCAAGCCCTTGAAATATGAGAATAATTAAATTACCTTTCTCATAGCATTATTGTAAAGATTGATATTGATAATATATGTCTTAACTGGAACATAATCAATAAATGTTGGCTCTCATTTATATTTTGAATTCTGCTCCATAGCTTCAATTATTTTATGACCTATTACTAATCAGTTATTACCTTGGGCTTCAATTTTTAAATTTCCAGATATTTAATGATTAATATAGTCTAGTCTTTTCTTCAGACATGATGAAATATTAAAATAAAATAAGTGATATAAAATTCTTCTGCAGTCCACTTAAAATAAATCCTGGAATTAAGTATAATGGTTAGAAGGTACCTCATTGACCCTTGAAGAAATAAAATTTAAAAATTCAAATTAATGCCTGAATAGTTTTAAAATGGTTTCTAATTTTTTTTCTCAATATTTACTCCACAAGGGTGAAAGAACATGTCTTACACATAATACAAAGTAATTCTTAAACTACCACATATGCTTAGGGTCAAAACAATAATTTTAATTATGCAAAATTTGGGTACAGTATTTACCAAATATTAAAATGCCCTTCACATGCAGTTCACACAGAGTAGTCACGAACTTGTTAATAACTAGTAAAATTCCAAGGTACTACAGCAGAAGATACTTAGTTGTACGGGAGAGGAGTTACTAGAAATTCACTGGCTTCCATAGTATAAATAGCATAATTTTCAAATTTTAATCATAAATGAAGAAGTTCTCTTCTCCACAAAATTACAAATTTCAATTAAATTAAGAAAATAAAAATTTTGCCCTGCCAACAGCATGACCAAGTTCAGAAACATCGAGTAGTCTAGTTAAAGGAGGATTGTTATCAAAACAACACTGTTTTAGAAATACAAATACTTAGACATGATAGTTAACTGTGGGTTTTGTATAACAGCAGATGGAGTGGTTGAGAATTCTTTATAATACCAAATTCTGGTAGAGGGAAGAAGCCATCTGTAATAGTCAGACAAAGGGGTGCTGATGCAAAGTACTAGAAATTTGTTGATTTTTACAAAGGATATTTATTTTGGGTAGAAGCTTACAGTTACAAGACCCTAAAGAGTCCAACTCAAGGTACCATAAGAGGTATTTTCTCACCCAAATTCTGTTGCCTTGTGTTGATGCCATATGGTGGGCAACGTCTGCAAGGGTTCATCCTTCCTCTTCCCTCTTAAGGCGCCATGGATCCAACTTCTTCTGATCTCAGCAGTAGGGTAGCATAGGGTTTGTTTCTCTTCCTGGGGCTGCTCTCTTCTCTTCACAAGGTCAGCTGTAAACTATCAGGCGAATGGCTCAACTCTCTCCTAGGGGTTTCAGGAACCTCTTCCATGTCTATGGAGACTTCTCTCTTCCTCTTTATATCTGCTTTGTGTATCTACTTTGTGTGAGAGTCTGTTTTATCAGCCCATCAAGCGGGTGGGGACTCAACCCTACATGCCCTAATGATGTGTTTGAATCAAAGCCCTAATCTTAACATAATTTAATCAAAGACATCTCAGCTGTATCTAATACAATCAAAGGGTATCACTCCCAGAGGAACAGACCAGTTTACAAACATAATCAAATATCTATTTTGGAATTCATAAATAATATCAAACTGCTACACCATCCTTTTGCAGAATAGTATTGAGATGCAGAAGAGAATCAAAGACCATTGAAACAGCAATCTAAAGGAGAGGTTTAGAAGCTGGACAGGTATGTCTTAGCCACATGCTGAAGTTAGCATAGAGTTGTGATGTACTTTAATTATAGTCATCTGCCCATCTCTCTCTCTCTTTCTCTATTTGGTAACATTTATTAAATGATTTCTGTTCTCATTATAGAGTGGATTTAGTCACTGTAAATGAATTCTTTTGTTTTCCCCTTTTTACCATGAGTTAAATAAAATATATGTTGGAATATGCCAAAATCAACTACATATTCATAGATAGAAATTATATTTGAATGTATCACATATTACAATTGCAGCCAATATTATTCTACTTGGTGGGTAGAGAATATATCAGTACACCTTACAAACTGCTTTCTAAAGAAGGAAGTTTTTGCCAGCTGGGTAGATATGACATCTACAACAAATGCCCGATATACATTTATTAAATAATGTTTGAACATGAGGAATTAAACCAATGAAACAAGGGTCCAGGTATTAAACTGTAACATTTTCTTATATTTATCTGTTTTTTGAAAAATTGACAATAAAATCACAACAATTCATGTTAAAGAATGAATTACTTGGGACTTCAAGTTTCAGCTTGGAGACAAAGAGAGCTAGAAAGAGTATTAATACAATACTCTACTAATACAATAACCACAACAAATACTGGACAAGTTGCAAATTAATGACTTTTTGGAAACACTCAGAATTGAGGTTTCAGGGCAAACAATTTTTCCAATACTTGGGAGAGACAGGCCCCTACAGGGACCAAAAATAAAACCAAAAACCCTGAGCATATGTACCTGGGGCAGATGATACTGGGGGCCATAAAAACAAGTAAGAAGATAAAGCTAAATATTTTTAATGAGTTACTAAAGGCCAAGTGTGGCTGGCTTGAGAATGTGAAATACAGAGAGGTTCAGTTATAAAAGGGTTTGTCAGACAAACACAAAATGATAGACTTACCATAAAATGCCTGACCAGTAGTCTTCAAATGTGTTATGGTCATGAAATACAAGGAATCAAAGAGAAAAGGTCAAAGATTGGATGAGATTAGAGAGATGTGAAGACTAATTGCATCATTATATTCTGGAAGGGCTCTTGGACTAGAAAAGGACACTGATGGAAAAACTGTGAAAATCTGAATAAAATCTACACATCAGTTATTATTGTTTTACCAATGCTAATCTTATAGTTTTGATAATTAAGAGTTATATAAGATGGTGATATTAAGGAAAGCTAGGTGAAGAAAATAAGGAAACTACACTAACTTTACAACTCTTCCATAAATCTAAAATTACTTAAAAATAAAACTATTGATGGAGAAAAGTTCAAGTGTTGCAAACTAATGACTTTCTTGAAAAGTTGTAAAGATGACAAAATTATCCACCCTTTATTGATTCCTTTTGCTAATGGTTAAGATATGAACAAGATGATACTTTTAACAGATTCCCATTCATATGCATATCTTAAAATATTTTCCTTGATCTGTCACCTCAAGCTCTTTCCTTTCATCTTTGTATCATTTAGGATTCATTTCACCCATAGGTATCAAAAATAAACAAACAAAAAGTGGCTTAAACAAGATAGAGTTTTTATTTTTCTTCTGTAAGAAATGTTCAGAGATGGGCAGCCCATGGTTATACAGTGATTCAATAGTGTCAGAGACCAGTATCCTTTCAAAATTCCTACTCAATTATCATTGGCACATAGTCTCCTGTTGCAACTCAAGGTTCAGCCACATGTCTGCTTTCAGACTGTAAGAAGGAGGAAGAGCTAGGGAATGTCTTCCGTCCTTTGTTTTAGGAAGAATTATTGGAAACTTCACAAGTCACTCTTCCTTAAATATCATCAGCCATAATTTAGCAACATAGCAAACCTAACTGCAGGGAAGGCTGGAATGTATAGTCATTTGGCTGCTCAGTAAGAACCCAGATAAAACCTAGGGTACTTCTATTAAGAAAAGAAGGATAGATATTGAGAAACAATAAACAGACTCTCCCCAATCTTCCTCCTATTCCAGCCAAGCTTTTTAAAAGCATGGGCTATTCTTATATTTTCTCTGCTTTTTCATTTCCTATTCAGTAGCAGTTTGGAAGTTTGATATAGTTATGAATTCCAAAAATAGATATTGGATTATGCTTGTAAACTGGTCTGTTCATCTGGACATGATTAAGTTATGACTAGGGCTTTGATTGGGCCACGTCAGTAGGGCATTGAGCCCCACCCCTTGATGGGTGGGGGCTCAAAGATAGAAGACAGGGCAAAGGACAGAGTTGGAGGTTTTTGAGTTGCAGCTCTGATGCACAGTCTTGAGTTGAAGCCCTGGAAAGTAAGCATACAGAGGAGCTTGGTCATGAGGAAGGAGGGAAGGCCCCAGGAAAAGCCATTCGCCTGACAGTTCACAGCTGGCCTTGTTGAGAGAGGCAAAGGCTAGAGAGTCTCATAGTCTACAGCTGACCTTGTGGAGGAAACAGAGGAGCTGAGTCCTGAGAGAAATGGAGCCCCAGGGAGAGAGGAACCCAGGAAGCCTGAACCCTCACAGACATCAGCAGCCATCTTGCTCCAACATGTGGCAATAAACTTTGGTGAGGTAAGTAACTGATGCTTTTTGGCCTGGTAACTGTAAGCTTCTACCCCAAATAAATACCCTTTATGAAAACCAACCGATATCTGGTATTTTGCAACAGCATTCCTTTGGCTGACTAATACGTAGTCCTTTCTACTCCGTTCAAAACCACAATGTTCCTGAAAATCTCCTGACAAAAAGATATCCATTATCTCAAAATGGAAAAATCCATTAACATATTTTTCTAGTTCTTTCCCTGTATTTCTTTAGCATATAACATATTGAACATTCTTTCTTTAAAAAAGAGAACAATTGGCTTGGCTTACAGGCTCATTGCTGCTACCTTTTCCCTTGTAACACTGCAAATTCCCAAGAATGGCTCTCCAATGGCCATATTGGTAACATATGTCAGTATCCCCATCTATACTTTAGGGGTCAGCAAACAGATGCCTGACCAAAGGAGCCTCCTAAGGCTCTCTTCTAGGAATTTTAAATTTGGATTGGTGGTATACATAGACAGAAAGTAAGTTGAAATGAGTCACTCTTAGAGAAGAACCAATAATTCTTCTCCTGACTGTACTACATATTTCCTAAGATCTTCTCTTCTAAAGACTTGATTGTTTAAATCTTCCTTTAGTTCTATAAAATGTCCCAATTTCATGCCATTCCTTTCATTTTTTGCTCATGCCTGATAATACCCATTTCGTGTGCTTGCAATGAACCATATACAGTCAATCCTCATTATCTGAAGAATCCATATTTGTGAATGTGCCTACTGGCTAAACTTTCTATAACCCCCACTCCGTACTCATGGCATTTTCATGATCAGTCACTGTATTACTCAGCCAAAGGGGTACTGATGCAAAATACCAGAAATCTACTGGCTTTTATAGAGGGCATTTATTTGGGATAGAAGCTTACAGTTACCTGGCCATAAAGCATCAGTTACTTCCCTCACCAAAGTCTATTGCCACGTGTTGGAGCAAGATGGCTGCCCATGTCTGCAAGGGTTCAGGCTTCCTGGGTTCCTCCCTTCTGGGGTTCATTTCTCTCTGGGCTCAGCTGCTCTGCTCTCTCCACAAGGCCAGCTGTAGACTATCAGGCGAATGGCATGTCTCTCTTCCCAGAGCCTCTGCCTCACAACCAAGCTCCCCTTGTTCTTCTCCTGTGTGTTTAGTTCCTGGGGCTCCAGCTCAAAAACCCCAACCTCCTTCTCTGCGGTGTGGTTTCTCTGTGAGTCCCTACCCCCTTGGTCCTACTGACCTGGTCCAATCAAAGCTTTAATCATTATTTAATCAAGTAAAAGTGAAACCTCCAACAAACCAGTTTACAAACATAATCCAATATCTATTTTTTGGAATTCATAAACAATGACAAACTGCAATAAGCACCAGAAAGGGTAGAGTGGTAGTAGAGAGTTGCCCAATATACACATTCCCACCTGAGGTGGAAAAAGGCAAAATTCTGCTTTCTTTTTGAGCTCCCATATGTAAACAAGTGTCCTTTTTTAGGTATACTAATGCCACGTTTTTCACATTTGTGTGCTTTTATTGGTGATGTCACTGTTTAAAATGGCCCTCAAGTACACCTAAGTGCTAAATGCTATGGGGTGGCTGATGGAGACCATGTGTGTGTCAAATGAGTTTCAGGCATGAGTTATAGTGCTGTTAGCTGTGAGTTCCATTTCATGAATCAACAATATATACTAAGTTGTTTTTAAGCAGAAATACACACATAACAAGGTTATGTATTACATATAACAAGGTTATGTATTGATTGGTTGATGAAAATGTTGTGACCAGAGGCTAATAGAAAACTAGCTGTATTTCCCCAGGAGCAATGGTTTAGTATTCACTAATTCATTGTTCATGATGAGATTATAGAATGTTAGTGCTGTGAATAAGGAGAACAGACCACAGCACTTTTTAATATCTCTCTGGCATGATATGATTCTACTTATATCTTCTTGATGAATACTTTTTCTTTCTTTTTTATGGTATATGCTTGTAGTCCCTCCCTATTATTTTGTTGGATTTCTCAGTATACTGCCCTTAATCTTCCCACTTTTCACATTTTCTTCCTGGAAAATTTGACACCTTTCCATAGCTTTAACTTCCATGCAAATGCTGATGGTCTGCAAACCATTTCTTGAGCTCTTGAAATTGTAAACATTACTTCTAACTTTTTACTAACCCCTTTCCTGAATAGTCAGAAGAATGTCAGATAAAATATGGCTTAAGCCTAAATTCATGATATTCCACTCCAAACAGATTTCTTGCCTTGAGTATTAACTAAATAGCCTTTTGCCCATTTGTCGAAGCCAGAAATTAATTGCTTATTCTTGATTGTTTGCTCTCCTGAGTTTTCCACATCAAACAAACCACCCAAGTCTGCCAATTTTCAGAAAAATTTTTTTACATTTATAGTCTACTGTCCTTACCATAGAACCTAAATATCACTACCTCTTTGAGTTATTGCAATGACTCCGTAACTGGTCTCCAACCCTCCAAATTTCCCTCTATTGTCCTTCAACATAACACAGTGTTGTTGTTGTTTTACTTTTTGTCCTTTCTGAAATAGTATCTGTATTAGTTTACTATTGATGCTATAATGAATGACCACAAATTTAGTGTCTTAAAACATCAGATTGCAAATTTATTATCTTACACTTCTGAATGTCAGAAGTCCAAAATCAGTCTCACTGGGCTAAAGTAAAGGTTTCACAGGGCTAGAAGCTTTTCCCCTTTTTTCCAGCTTCTAGAGGCCACCCGAATTCCTTGGGTCATAATCCCTTCCCCACCTTCAAAGCCAGCAGGCTGGCATCCTACAATCTCTCTCTAACCTTTACTTCCATCACACATTGCCTCCTCTGACTTTGCTCTTCTTCCTCCCTCTTACAAGGGTCCTCGTAATTGTACTGGGCCCACTCATATAAACCAGGATATTCTCTCCATTTCAAGATTCTTAACTTAATCATATCCACAAAGTTCCTTTTGTCATATAAAGTAATGTAGTCTTAAATTGTAGGGATTAGGATATGGATATCTTTGGGGGAACATTATTCAGCCTGCCACAGTATTGGTCCTACAAACAAAACAAAACAAAACAAAACAAACAGTATGATACTTGCTTAAAATCCTCTGATGGATTCTCAGCAACACTCAGAAAACACTACCAAATTCTTTAAGAGCAAAAAGTCTTTAGGATGGCATATAATTCCTTTTCAAAATCACTTCAAGCCTGCTAATTTTGGGGTATTATTTGATGGCCAGAATGTCATTCATCATATGTAATCCATTTTTCAGAATATTTCATGTACCTATGATGATCATTCCTTCTTCTCAACAACTTCAACACATCTTTTAAATATAGATACAGTCATTCGAAAATAATAAGTTGCCATTAAATGCCATGAATAACTCTACGTGCTAGGGAGATGGAGGAAAACAAGACATAAAGCAATATCTACAGTAAACAATATAGGTAAATAAACAGCAAAAATTATTTCCATTAGTTAAAAAGTTGTAAAAATAAGGAAGAGGAAGGGAGTATGACGAGAGGCAGGGAGGGAGGTATTTTAAATACCTGTCACGTAACAATTGAGCAATATCTTGAAACTTGAAAGAGTTAGGTAACAAACATTTGGGAGAAAAATAGCCCAGGAATAAGGGAAAGGAAACATTAAAGACTAGAGAGAGTGCATTCATATCCTGGAGCAAGTTCACAGTGGCTGGGGCTTAATGGAGCATTGTAGACGATAGCCACAGTTGAGATTGGACCTTCAGAACACAGAGGGTCTCACAGGTCACAAAAATGTGCATGGATTACTGTGAAAGTTCAAGCAGGAGCCATTGAGATGTAACCCCATTTAAGTTTGGAAAAGATAATGCAATTGTTTAGAGGAGAGTGTAATGAAGGGACTTCAGAGGGAAACAGCTAAACCAGGTAGGTTAAGGCTAGGAATATGGAGAACCACCCACTCTACAGATGAAGCATGTTAACACTTAATGACATTATTCCCTTTCTAGGGGGACAAGCACAAACAACACCAGAATAAATAATCCTTCCTCTCCGTATTTTCCATGAACTCCCCAAGCAGAGTATTCTTTCATTCAACTTACATTCTCTTCATAAAAATGTCCTACCATATGTATTATATCAAACTTGCAGTAAATTATCCATTTCCCAAATTAAACTTTGGGCTTCTTATGAATAGGACTGTTTATTTTAAACTTCAGAGTATTTTCCAATCTGTATATCCCCAAATCAGAAAAAAGTAGAGCCATCACAGAATTTAAAAGATAAGTAAAGACTAAGTAAAATGTTGCTCAGAGAAAATAAAATTACAGCAAATATCCATCCTTGTTAGTCCAAAGCAGTTAATTCAATTGGCAAGGTAAAAGCTGGTATTTTACCTCCATTGTCCTTATCATTAAAGTGGGATGATAAAATTTACTAGAGTTTTGTATTTATAAAGCTTTTTATAAAACCATTTTTCAGGTTACAGAAAAGCTGAGAATGTCTTAATAAGCATCAAAATTATGTAATTTGTATCTATGCCAAGTGAGTAGTAGATCCTGTATTTGAATTCCATTAATTCAATCATTTAAATATATAAATATGCCTTCCTATTGATTCTACTATCCTCTACTCAGTATTTAATATGTAACGACATATGAATGATTTTTCCTTTCACCTGTAAACTAGGTGACTGATTCAAATAAACAGTGAATCTCTTCAGGAAAAGGAAAACACTGTATTTGCTGAATTCTCACATTAAATGAATGGAATAAAGAATGAATCAGCAACTGGGAAAAAATTGGAGGTTGTTCTAAAATTACATGCCTTGTGAAAGTGAGAAAATGGACAATATTTTCAATTACTTTTCACAGCAAGAGTCCTGGGTAAAATCTATATCATTGGGTTCATATGCTAAGTTAGATGTTCTTGCTGTCATATAATGCTTTCCTTCAGTCTCTTCCTTAAGAACAGTTATTTAGAGCTACATGATCATTTCCTGTTACTATTTACCAGCATCATGATACAATATTCACCACTTATATATTAGTTTATTCAAGAATTACTTCCACTGCCACATTTCCATATAGTATTACAGTAATCAGATCATCAACTAGTTAAAACTTTTCCTAGATATCCCATAGCAATGAATTCTAGGGTTCTTAAATTTTATGACACAAATAAAGCCAGTTATTTCTCTCTGTTCAAATGTAAGTTTTTCACCTAAGTGATTTTGATAATTTCTTTGAAAATAAAAGCTAACTCTGCTTATTTAGACTGATAGTTAAGTATCTCAGTTTGGTAATTATGGCTCCACACCAGTTAAATAGGCCTCTCTACAGCTGGTGTAGGGATATTAAATTATTCCTTAGTCCCTTTTGTTGTTCCAGTAAAAAAACTAAGTACAGACACAGGTCATGGCTGCTATACTGTCCATTTAAAGTTATATGTCAACAACAACAACAACAAATACATTATATGTGGACATCGGTGCCCAGAGACACCCAGGGCATCACTGGAGTGGCCGAACATACTCTTCTCTGTCCCTCTCTCCTCATGATAATCAGTGTTACTATGTTTGTTTAAACAGCACGTTATCTTTTAAGGAGATTCATAAACAAAGAAATAAATCTGATATTTACCCCTGAAGATACCATTTCTGATGCTCGTCATACGATTTTCCCCGTTGGTAGAACTGTCCTTCTGTCCATAGGACCTCGGGTCTTGTAGTATGAGTCTGCTGGTGGTGAAACTGAGTATTTGTGGTTCTCAAGTTCATGTATGCAAATGTTTTCATTCCAAAACCCAGGGTCCCACTCCGCCGGCAGCCCTTCCTGAAGCTCTGAAATTCCAGAAGTAAATGTTGTGCCTCGTACTTAGCAGTGTCTATTAGCCAGCTTCAAGAGATGGAGGTCCACATAAATACTGACTCTAGCGCTTGGAGTTAAATTGCTAATTTAACTATCTAAGTGTATCGATTTCACTCTTAAATGAATCAGTCATGCTTAAAAACAGCCACTCAGTTCCACTGTTGCTATTTCTCGTATACCTCTCAAATTCCTGAGACTGGCACCTGCATATCATTGCAATTCAAACAAGTAAAAGTCTTGAGAATTACATTGCTCCTGCCGCCCGGGATTTCACCACCACCAGGAATGGGATCCCCCCTGCCATCCAGCTGGCAAATGATCCAATTCCAGAATTTTAGCCTTTGAGTCTGCTTCCTAGGGCCACTTACAGTACCACCTGCCTTAGGTCAGATCCCCTAGAAGGACAGTACAAGATGCGATTCCGGTTCAAGAATTTCTTGAGTGTTCTCAGGAGAAATGGATTGAGAGACCCAGGTAATGGCAGGAGAGAAAGGTAAGCAGGACTGTAGTTTCGCCTTGACACTAGATTCAACATGATCCCAAGGGAGAATAAATTGCTCCCCAGGATTAATCCTCCCTGTGGCAAAGGGCCCGTGTTTTTTAACACAAGGTCTGCCTCCATGGGGGTGGGAGGGAGGGAGGCTGCCTGGATGAGGCAGTCCCGTTGGCTGAAGGCAATTTTCTGGAGAAGAAGGCCCCTGTGGATTGTGGGTTGTTAACAGGTAACACTAACAGCCTTGAGGGGCAGGTGCGCCTGCTAGTAAAGGGTCACGTGACGGGGCATCAAGCCAATCCACTCTAGGAAGTATGGATTCATACAAATTCTATGGGATTTTTAATGCTAATGCTCTTAAGACATGGAATTAACTCAATATTTACTGAGCACTTAACAGTATGATAAAATCTGTGGTAGGCAAACTGGGCATAGTTCCCTTTCTCAAAGCAATTGACAGCTATAAGGAAAGATTAGATATGTAGTCAAATTATTAAGAAGAAGAGCAGAATTTGGAAATAGGTCCAAAGTAAAGGAAGAGTATAACAAATAAGCACTTATTTTAGGGAAATATTTTAGTGAGTTCATAGGATAATAGCAAGGGGTTTTCTTGTAATTGTTATATGTAAGAGAAACTTCATTGTGAAATAAATGGTTTATGATGCATCTATCTATTCTATCAATTATACAATTATTTATTAATGTTTAGGCTCTGTGAACTTAGAAGTGCATAGGACAAGACAGTTCTTGATCCCATAAAAGTCAGATTAATGTCAACATTATTTTGGTGTTTTGTTTTTTTCTGGATTTAAGTGAGGAGTGAATATTCAATGGTTAAACAACAGAATTCACCTAATTAAGGAATTTTTAAAAAAGGATCTCATAGTTTCTAGACAGGAAACAAAACTTTGCTTGCAGTTTCTGCTAGTGAGGATGACTGAGGAGCTCCATAACTTGAATGCTTTGTATACATTTTGAATCTACATGCATTACCAATATCCTAATATTCCAAACTTCACTGAAATTCTACCACACACCTGTAGGCTTGTGTTGGTGGTATGGGGAGAGTTCAGGTATCAGGGAGAGATTCGGTTTAGAAAAAACTATAGTATAGAATATAACAATGCCTACAGTAAATTAAGAAGATTCAGAGGAAGATGGAGGTTAGAGCAATTTTGTGTAATTATACTCATATTTATTTTCTTTTAACTGATTTTTATAACTTTCTCCTTTCTGCTCAAGAACTCTGTAAAGAACATGCATGGATATTATGGTATTTGTTTTATCAAGCAGAAGAGTACATTAAAAGTAAATTATTTTCATAAGTTCATATAAATATTTGATGTTAATTGATACAACAGTTGAGATAATATAATTTCTACCTCAAAGATTTTTCAAAGAACTATTTCCTCATGAAATTAGAATATCCTTGATTTCTCAGGACTGTCTTAGAACTGGTGTATTTCATTATTGTATGAATAACAGCTTAATCTCCTCTATGTATCTTGTTAACGTGTGTTGATAGATGTCAAGTCAAAAGTTATCAGAGTTTGGATGGAAGTCAGTTTCCATTTCATGTTTGCATTTGAATTTAGGTCTGTCATGTGTGATAAAGAGTGATGAATGTGACTTTGCCATGTTGAAAGATCATTAAATGTCACTCTGCGGACTGGCCACAAAATGGCTGGCAGAAAGTCAATAATGCAAACTCTATGAGGAGTGTGGAGAGGAGAGATGGATGCAGGGCAGCCCCGAGTCATGCAAGCTGTGAACTATCAATCAATCATTTCATTCAAAAGAAGAGTGAAATGAGACTTGATGACACTTCTGTGGGTGCACTAGTGTGCAGGTGTCTTGATTTACACTTAAAACCATCCAATTGCCATCAGCTGGAACAGGCTGGGAAAACCACATATTTGATCAATTTCTTTGACTGTCTCCTCAACTTTTGGCATTCTTTATACATAGATCAGTCTTAAGAAACTTTCCTAGCCCCAAGCACAGATACGGCCTAAAGTGATTCTACTGTACAGTCAACCTATTAGAGATATGATTCATAAACCTTGATAAAGACAGCATTAAATCTGAATGGTAATGCTATTTCACATCTTCACTGGCTTTTCTACAAATTTATAATTTATTTAGCTTCCTACTTTATTTGCTGCTCTTATATGTCTATGAATTGATTCCCCAAAGTTCCTAAGCATAAATTGTACTCAAGATAGTGTGGAAATGCCTACCCAATATTAATATTTATTTTCCAAAAGCTTTTAAAGCTATCACACAAACTATGGAGCACTTTTCATATTTTTATCCAGTAATTTACACCATTTTTCCTTTAAATGTAAACTAGAAAATGAAAAACATTGCTATTGACTAGTACCAGGCATCCTTTAGATTGATAAATCTGTTTAATCTAGTTCACTTCCATTTGATGAATATGGAGAGTATAAAATATACAAAGTGAGAACTGAAGCAGCAGGGATGATGACAGCCGAAGGTTGCGTTAGTGAACTCTTTCTGTATTCATACAGTTGACTTAGACTATTTTAGAGTGAGTTATGAATTTGTCAATATAAGCATTTATACTGAGAACAATATTATCTATTTCAAGTCATAACCACATTTTTAAATCTTCACTAAACCATACAAGTAACAGATATTCTAAGTCAAATCCTGATCGTTTTTTCCTGAGGTAGAATTAGAAAGCAATTTTTCCCTAAAATTTATGTCGGTGAGATTCAGAGAACTTAGCAGTGTTTATTCAGCATTGCCCAGGGTGGCATAGCCTTCCTGTCTCTTGGACAGAAATATAACTAAAGATGGAAATAACTGGATGGATATCTTTAATTGCATAAGCAATTAAAATTATCTGATAAAATTCCTATATAATAATTACACAAGCAACAAGGGTTTTGATTAAAACTTAGATTCCCATCACATTTTCCGACAGGAAGAATGTAGGATGACTATGTGGCATGTATGTCTAGGTGTTTTTGTAGTTCTATTTCTCATTGCAAGTCAATAAATGGCCTCTTTGCTCTTTGTTGAAATTATATTTTAGCCTAATATGCCTACTTTAAAAAATAATTATCCACATAATCTTCATACTGTCGTTTAGACATCTACCTGCATTTATATCCATCTCTCTTCCCATTTCATGGTTGGCTATGTCTCTCCTCCTATCAAATACCAGGCCAATTCCTTGTGCTCAGAACCCTAGCCTCATTTTTCACTATAAAGATACTTCTTTTGATAATCTCTATTTCTTACATTTTTACCTTCTCAATCTTTCTTGCATCATTCCTTTGCTCTATTATTTCTCATCCAAGAAACACTAACCTTCCAGTTTGCTGTATCTTTTCTAATAAAAGACAACTGTACCATTTTTGTGCTCCTCTTTGAAGTTAAATTTCTCTAGAGTTTCTTCTCAGTCCCCCATTTCATCTCCACTTCATTATTATTATGTTTCGTTGATTTGAAACATAACATACATTCAGCAGTGTCTAAAAGTATATGATCAATTAAAATTATAATTTAAAAAATAGTGCATGCAATAGCGATCTTCAGATTTTATTAGTAGTACCTTAAATTACCTGTTTGTGTCTTCCTATTACATTTATTGCTTCTAGAGGTAAGCATTATCCTCAACTTTGTTTCAATATGTATATAATCTAAATAATATATTATTTAGTTTTCTTAGGTTTGAAATTCCTATGAATCAAATCATACTATGTGTAACCATCTATGGTATGTGTTGATCTCTCAATATGATATTACATTATGTCATAAAATTCATCTGTGATAATGATTTAGCTGTAGCTTATTCGGTTTCATTGTTGTATAATACATCTTTTTAAAAACATGGCAGTTTATTTCTCCATTAGCCTGGTGTTGGAAGAGGTGATTTTAAAAGCTTCAATTCTTAGACATTTGTCCCATTGAGAGCTGAGAGCTATGCCCCCACCCCTTAATTCTGGGCAGGTTTGGGTCTGTGCTGGCAAACAGATTAAGGCAGAAAGGATGCATTGTAACTTCCAGGTATAAATCCTACAAAGCCATGAAACTTCCATATTGTTCACTGGAACAGCTGATCTTATTGTTTTGATATGCTATTTAAGAAGTCCAACTACCCTGAAACTACCGTGATGGAAACTTCACGTGGCAGTCTGGTCAACAGCCCCAACTGATACCACCCTTCTTATAATCGCCATCATGGAGCCAAACATATGAGCAAAAGCATCTTAGACCTTCCAGACTAGCCCTTCCATCATTTGAGTAGCACCAAGTGATCTCCGTCAATGTTGCATAGAAAAAAAGATCATTTAACCAAGTCCCTCTAAAATTCCTAATCTCTAAAGAATAAGATATAACCAAATGATTTTATTTTAAGCCACTAACTTTTGGATAGTTTATTTCAATGAAAAGGTAAATGGAACAGAATTGTACACTTGAAATTGTGCAGTGCCATAACACAACAAAAGATACATGGCGTTGGTTTGGGTGTAGAAGGCAGCCATGACCTGTGGGACTGCAGGGATGTGGGAAAGAGAAAATGTTCCCGATGAACTCAATGATCTAGTTAAGGGGATTTCTGGACCGAGTGTTAAAGTTATTACCTGCCTCCTTCTGCTTTCCTATCATAAAGTGTGAGAGTAAATAGATGAATGAAAAAAGTAACTAGTTTTTTAGTAGAATTTGGATGAATTCAAAAAGCTCAAGACAGTTTTTTACAGCCAGAAAAGTGTTCTTAAAAATAGAAAAGTTCTCAGGGAGAAAATCAAATCCAGGTTGCCCTTAGGTTGTTGTCTCAGGATAAAGATAAATTCAAAGTTGTCATTGTAAAATCTTTTTAAAAGATCTTAGAAAGATATAAGCTGATGTTTCATTGATCTTTTCAGATAGGCAAAGGCCTTCCAAGGGTCTTAAGATATGGCCCAAAGATGCTGCCTTTAAAATAAAAAGGCTTCTAAGAAACTTAAGGGCATTTTCCCACAAGAGCATTACAAAATGCTCAAGGTAGAGAACAGCTTTTCTCAAAGATATGTGTGGATATTGCCTTTGGCTAGTGGAATGGGCTATAATTTTGAAAGGTAAAACCTCACACATTTTATAAGATTATATCAGCTTGGGCTTTAAGGGATGGAGATGATCCTTGGACTCTCACAATTCTATGAGCAGAAATCAGGTTAAGAAAGCTATTCAGCTGGAAACACAATCTAATTCTTATTGGAAAGTAAGGATGACTCAGAACAGAAAAACAAGAGCCCAGAGGACAAAGGGCAAGAGCCATGGAAATTCATTCCTGAAGAGCAGGTCTGAGCCCTATTCAAGGATCTGGCAACATGTACCTATCTGTTTTGTCAGAATTGTTATGAACCAGTGACTGCTGTGTGCCTCCCATTTCCTTAGTTTTTGAACGGTGTCCTAACTGATGTAATTTTCTATCTGTCACACCATTCTTTATTGGATGTTGAGGTCGGTCAGCTTGTCTCCTAGGTCATAGTTTTCTTCAGGTTTGAGAAAATGAGACAACTCTCACCTGTATCTGGATTTTAATTAACTAAAGATTCTAAACATCAAATCTGAGTCTTATGCCATAGTGGATGTGACTTTTGAGAGTGTTTTTGGCAAGGGTAATTTCTTTTTTCAATTGAAACTATGTGAAATTTATTGCCAAAGGTGAATGTTGTGGGTTTTTTTTTTTTAATATATGGTCACATATTTTGACACTCCTCCTATCAAGATGTGTGGTCTATATATCCTGTTCTTGAATCTGGGAAGGTTTGTGACAGTTTCAAGCAATAGAATGTGGCAGAAATAGCTCTTTGGTACTTTCAAGGCTGGTTCATACAAAGTCATGTGGTGGCCACTAAGTGGGCAGGAATCTTTCCTTTTGGAGCCCTTTGCCACATGTAAGAAGTTTGACTACATAGAAGCTGCCATGCTGGAGGGACTTTGTGTGGAGGCTCTGGCCAGGCCGTTTCCAGCTAAGCTCAGTCTTCCCATCATTTACCCAGCTTAGCTCTGCTTGAATTCGTGGCTACAAAATCATGATATATAACAAAATGACTATTATTTGAAGCCAGTTATTTTAGGAATAGACTATTATATAATAGTAGATAGCTGGAACAATGGATATTTGTATTATTCTATGTTTTTGATTGAATATTTGGTGAAAATTCTTATATGTATTTCTTGATAAGCTTGTGTAAGAGTTTTTCAGTCTCTAATTTTTGGAATTTCTCAAAGCTATATTTTATCTCTATATTTGCTCTATAGGTTATTAATTCCCATAGTTTTAAATGTGTCTTTTTAAAAAAATTTATTTATTTATTTTTAAAATTTTATTTATGTCCCCCCGACTCCCCGTTCCTGTTTGTGCTCGCTATGTCCATTCGCTTTGCGTTTTTCTGTGTCTCCTTGTCTCCCTTTCTTGCGCCAGCTCACCGGGCTGCGCGGACCGTCACCTCACTGCGCGGGCTTGCCTCTACCCGGGAATTGAATCTGGAGCCTCCCATATGGTAAACAGGAGCCCATCCAGTCGAGCCACAGCCGCTTTCCTTAAATGTGTCTTTGAGCTAATAACTCCCAAGTACTAATTCTTGAACTTAACCTGTCCTCGAAGCTGCAAACATATTTATCTATTCGACGTCTGTATTTGGATGTTTATCTGGAATGTACAATTTAATATGTTGAAAGTTGAACTATGAAACCATCCTTCCATCCACCAAACAAACACAGAAATTCCACCATAATGTTCCTCTCCAGTTCCTCCCGAATCCTAGTAAATGTCATCTTTATGCATTCATTCAGAGACTGGTAACTTTCCTTAAGTGCACCATTTCATTCTCCCACACTAGTCAATCCTTTTACCCCAAAATACTTCACAAATCCATGAAATTTTTTTCCTCTTGTTGAGGACTTCTCTATTTACAATAATTAAAATGTTCACTCATTGTTTATTCTCTTACTCATATCCATGTTCTATCTCAATCTACTTTTAATCTTGTTCATAATATTTGTAAATATTTATTCACTTATGCCTATTCTTATTTCCATGCTTATTATCTAATTTTTGCAAGAACAGACATTCCCTTCTTGCTGTTCATCATGCTATCCTAACTGTGCTTTCTAAAAAAGTCTGAAGACATGTAAATATGAATTGGCATTGCTATCACCCAGTATTTCATTTATAGAGGGCTTTAATAACTTTTTAATTGGTGAGCTGGCTTTTACTTTGCCTTGCTTCAAATCATCCTTGTGCATCATCCACTGCAACCCAACTATTTTTTTTCTATTTTTAAACATTTCCCTAAAAAATCTCTTCTTCTAAAAAGCATATTCATAGACAATAAATAAACCATATATTGTCCATGCTTGAAACATTCAATTTAGACAAATGCCAAAATTCCTAACCATGGTTTAAAGGGCTGTGCATAATTTGTCCTTTCCATCTTTAGTCCTCAGTTTAAAAGTTCTTCTATGTAGGTTCTTACTACCATCAACTAAACAGTATTTATCCTGCATATCTTGTTCCCAGCACAGTGTCTGGTACATAGTAGGTGCTCAATAAATATTGGATGAAAAAAAATGCACCTATCCATCAATCAATCAACCAATCAAATCAAATCAAATATGTGCATAAAATAATTAATCTTTATTGGAGAGATAGCCTGATACCTTTTTTCCCCTCAAAAACTCCATTGAAATATTTGTTTTATTATGTTGTTATACTCAATTTAGAAAATACTGGATGATTCAATTCATGCAATTCTGAAATTCAAAGGCTATGCAAAAAAAAAAAAAAGAGATACACCAAAAGGCAATTAATGCAGAATTTAATACCTTCATCTTCAGGCAACATTTCACTATTTCCTCTATATGTAGCAGATAAACCACAGGAATAGATGTAACAGGGGCTTCCTGTTTAAGAAAAGGTTGAATCTCCTTTTAGGGAAGCTCTACATCTAAAGGTCAATTTTTAAATAACTCCTTGCAATGACTGCCCTTTGCTCTTGGCTGTTTATCTTATACTGTTTTTCCACAATGGTGGAATTAATTTTCATCACAGTTATTACTGTCTCAGTAATTAATATAGTAATTTAATCAGTAATTAGCAAATAAAGTATTATGAAAAGCCATAAGTTTTGAAAAATTCCTCGATAATATATAGATAAAATTATTATTTTATATTTCCCACAATTTGACTTCATTCCATTTTAAGGTTTTACATGATCATATCCCATAATTTTAAAATATAAACATAGAATCCCAAAATGTATATTCAGTTTTTCTTTCACTTATTCAATGATTATTTGTTAAGTTTTAAATATGTGTCTAGCATGATACACATAAGAAACAGACATAGACACCGTCTCTGGCAGTAATTATTGTTAAATGAGGAGATCAACATTAAGTCAATCATAAATAAAATGCTATAAATTGTAATCAAGTGCTAGGAAGAAAAACCACAGGTTGCAACGAATGTGTATAAGATGGCAACTAAACCAAGTCTGGGGGCTCAGCTACGTCCTCCCTGAGTAAATATCATTCAAGCCAAGAGCAGGAGAATGACATGGATCTGGATAGACAGGGAGGAAGAAAACAGGTGTGGAAATGGGGATTCTGTCCCAGGCAGAAATAAATCACGGGAAAAATATGCTGAATATGTTATGTAAGGCATTTCCAATGAATTCTCAGATTTTGTCAAATCCTTGTATCTCATTAAACCTCTTAAAGATTATTTGCTATTTATTATTGTCTATTTTATCAATGCCATTTCCATGTTTCTTAGCAGAATATCTAGGACCACAATAGTACATCCTGTTGTCTTCTTTGACATATCAATTTCATAAGGTTCCCTGTGCTATTTCTAGAGAAGATTTTTAGGAATTTACAATTTTATTTCCATCAATTTTTAAGTGAAGATTGCAACTTTAGCCCCCAATGATGGGCTACATTGATCAACGTGACCTTCCTTCCTACCTGTCAGGTAGGTGATTCATCAACTGAGTAGTTAACCTGTTTTTCACAACGAACATAAATTATTTCCATCAGTAGTGAAGTGGAAACCATAAATAAATAATGCAAAAGAAAAGTCACAAAAGAAACTTAGTCTAATAAGAAATGTCAAATACTTCTCATGTGTACTTCCAGTTTATTTTTTGGGATTCCTTCCTTATCAAAACATAGTCTAAGAATTTTCACTGTCTCAGTCCCCACAATAACATCTTCAGTAATGCCATTTCTCCCTTTTTATTTTCTTCTTTACTGATCTGCATATTATATTTATTCTCTGACTTATCTAGTGTAGCTTAATGGTCAAAATGGCCTTCACGTAGCCTTTATTATCACAAAGATGTCAATATCTGAATATGTCATGGATGGACAGTATCAGGAAATCTATGCTGTTTTGTTCATTTTTCACTAGCATACTACATTTTCTTCAATTTTATTATGTTTTTTATGAGGAGGATATCTACATATCTTAAGAAACTGTATACTAAGTACATTCTCATTTATTCATGTACTGAATGAGGAATTGTTGAAAAAAATTGATACATGAAAATCTCACATACATCAACATTTTTTGAGAGCCAGAGGGTATAACACTAATATTCTAGGCTTCAGTGGTAGGTATCTCTAATTTGAACTCTCAGTTCTTCCAATTACTGATTATCTTTCAGAGTGTCATCATTTCTCTTTGGTTCCCTAATCAGCTATTCTTTGCTATTTCCTAATGATATTCCCTGGCAGCTTTGTTTTTTTTCCTTTGCCACATTTTACATTTTCAGGAAATTTGCTACTAAGATTTTGTAAAATAGATTTCCGTGTGTCAGGTCCACTGATTTCTGACATAGTCATTGACTCTTTTTAGCTAATCATTCAAAAGCTATCATATTGTTACGTTCCTTCCACATGTGTAGAAGCAGATATTCTGAAGGAAAAATAAAGTCAGTAATTAAGTTACAAAACATGACTATACTTTTAAACTACATCTTTCTTTTCTTTCTCCCTTCTTTCTCTCTTCCTTTTTCCTACCTGTTTGCTTTCCCTCATGCACTTTGCAACAAAATTTTGTTGAATGACTATTCCTTGCAGGCAAAGCTATAAAGACAGCAAACCAACCTCAGTTGTGTCATGAAAATAGTTTTGCTTTCAAGAGCCTCCTGACAGTGTCTCGGGGGTCCCAGCTTTCCACAGAATACAGTCTCCATATTAGAGTGAAGATATTTTCAAACTAGAGGATATTCTCATACTAAAGAATGCTGTCTAAAAATATATCTGTGGGACTGTGGTCGTTTATTATATTTTTATTCAAAAAATTATATTTCTGTCTCCCCCATGCTGCTCACTTGCTTTTCAAGCTGTATAATCAAGCAAATTTGCCATCGTTTTTCTATTGGTTCATCTCAGATATTTAAATATGCTCAAAATCCCTGCCTCAGGAAACACTCATCTTCTAAGTTTCCAACACGAGAAAAATCACTAGTTATTTTCATCATTGAAATGTGAAGCTATCAATGAGGCCAAAGAGAAGAGTCGGCACTTCTACAGGTTTAGAAGATGTCAGGAAGGATACTTCTCAGCTTATTCCTATGGTAGCATTGCAGCAGCCAAAGAAGGTTTGGAGGCTGTGTGTTGATGAAAGGACGCTGTAACTAGAGACTTTCAAAGAGAGTATGTGAATTTTGTTCAGGTCATATATTGAAAACTTATTGCCCAGCTTAAAAATATTTTCAGATTAATTCCATCTTTGAAATATATCATTGATGAAATCAATTCTAGGGGTTGTAAGGAATGATTAAAGGGAATATAGCTGAGAGCACAAGATGTAAATAAACAAATGATGTGACAGATTTAATTGCATGATTTTTAACTTGTACACAGTAAATAAAATAATAAATTCAAAGAGATAGAACCAAGTAGGAAAGTCGTTTGCAAAATATTTAAGGAATCTTCTGTTACAGCTGTAATTTCTTATCAACTAAAATTGATAAGGAAAGTTGATACCACAATAAAAATGAGATAAGGCTATATAAACAAAACTCACTAACATATAGCTAATAAACATGAACACACCCTCTCAAATTGTCAGAGAGATTAAATGATTAAAAAAATAGATAACGTTTTCAACTATCAGATTGTCAAAGGTTTTAAAAATGCTAATAGACAAGCCAAGTGTTGAAGGGAAAAAAGGTTTAACTTATTTATGGGGTCATGGGATGGAGAAGGAATAAAGCAGTTTGAAGGGAAATGTGATGTATTTATTTACATATATGTGCACACCCTCATGTATACAGATAATTTCTGAGGGGATATATATTAAAAAGTTCATACTTATTTCCTTAGTGGTAGAAATTTTAGTGATTTTCTCTTCTCTCCTCCTGAACCCCTGTCCCTATCCTTCCTCTTTCTATCTTATTTTCTCTTTTTTCTTTCTTTCTTTCTTTTTTCTTCCTTTCTTCTGTTTTCTCTCTTTCTCTCCACCCTCTCTCTCCCTCCCTCCTTCCCTCTCCCTCTTTCTTCTATCTTCCTTTATTCTTTTATTCTTGCTTAACCATTATTATCTATAGACTGTATATTACGTTTATATTTTAAAATAAAAAGCAAGTGAGTTGTTTAAACAGAAATATTCCTAACATTTAATTCATTATTGGTTGCAACTTAAATCAGTCACAAAAATTAGAAATACATTTATTTAATCATCCAGTAAATAAGTTGGGGTCTGTCAGAAAATATCTAAGTTTTGTCTTATAGTTCTCTAACCTAGAAATCTATCCACCTTTTCACATGTTCTACAATGACTCTGCTCTGGAATAGTCTAATCTTTAGGTTCTTGTCTATAAGAATTTGATAGTCCAGTTGAGCAACTTCTCCTTTGTTATGCTCAAGAATGGTTATATCTTTATTCCTTCAGCCAATGACTTTGATTTGTTCTGGCTTATAAAATGTAATGTGGGATATTAATTGTTTTCAGAATATTATTTCCTATATATCTCAAATATATTTAAAAATTATCAGTAAATTTTTGCATACTTCTGGGACCTGAAAAAGTCAATGTGGACTTTATTGACATTTTAAAGATACATAAAATATTTTGAAAATAGTCAAGGAAGCTTGTTAGCTATTTTTCAATTTTGAAACTGTTCAAGAATTTCGTTTCAATTTTGTTTAGTTCAGCAAATATCCACTAAGCAAAAATTAAACATACATGACTGTTATAGGAGATAAAAGTCGAGGATCAGAAATTCATAAAACATAATCCCTATATTAAAGTAGTCTATTTATTTTAATATTTATTTATTCCCCACCCCCTTGATGCTTGTGCTCACTGCCTGCTCTCTGTGTCCATTCGCTGCACGTTTTTCTGGGTCTGCTTGTCTCCCTTTGTTGCATCATCTCGCTGCGCTAGCTCTCCACGGGTGCAAGCCGTCAGCTCTCCACGGGTGTGGGCCACCAGCTCTCCGCTGGCGCGGGCCAGCTTACCCTCACCAGGAGGCCCTGGAAATCGAACCATAGGATCTCCCATATGATAGATGGGAGCCCAATCTCTTGAGCAACAGCCACTTCCTGGAAATGTTTTCTTTAATTGAAGTTTATTTTCTCTAACTACGGATCCCATATGGATCCTTTCAGAGGGAAGTTTATGTAAAGTGTAGCTCTTCAAAAGAATCAAGGCACACTCATCTGTATCTTCTTCACTTATTGTAATATTTATTTTCAAAAAAACTGCAGGAAATATAAACTTTTACTTTTCGTCTGTATAATATGTTGAACTTAATTTTATCAGCTAAAGATATGCTGCTGATATTCTCTTACAAACTGGAATCTTCAGTCAGACAAGCTTAATTTCACCCAACTTAAAACATCAAAAATTTATTTTTGCCCAACAACCCAAGTTCACTTTATTAGAAGCTCTAAGTCAGCCTGTCAGCATGTGTTTATTGAATTAGACAATCAGTTCATTCTGTTAACATCCTGCTGACTCTGAAGTAAAAATACATTATATTCATTATGTTGTTATTTTATTCTTTTTATTCAACTATGTGATAGTCCATTGAATATAATTAGGGGTTTGAAAAGAGAGAAATGCTAGCAGAATTAGACAATGGAATCATTGCTGTTTCTTAATATAATATAGCCACTTGTTTAACCTTGGTCAAAGCGTGTGTGCATTTTGGTGAAGAGAATTCTTTAGCCACAAAACTACCATTTACACACTTAGCATCATGAAGCAATGTTTGAATTCAGGCAAAGGTTAACAAATCTAGCAAAAGCAACGCTGACCCCCCAGGGTCAACACTTACACTGAATTTAGATAAAATTAAAATAAATCAGGCAATGGGACTGATAAAAAATAAATGAGCTTGTTGATGTGCATAATCAGATAACCTGACATCACCCTTTTACTTGATATTTCAGGTACTAGGTAGGATTTTTTTTTTTTTTTTAATTCACCTACGTACTGGTATTTAGAGGATTGTATTTACCTGAAGTTCAGCCACAAAACCAGCATGCATGGTATGGTCCCTGCTTACAGGGAACATAAAATATCATTGAGGAAGAAAAGAAACACATACATAATAAAATTATAGGGGATTTTGTGGTAGGTTGAATTATGTATCCAAGAAAAAACCATTAAATGTTTTTAATTGTAATCCCATCCCTGTGGGTGTGAGCCCATGGTATGTAGGACCTTTAGAAGTTGTTATTTTTAGTTAAGTTGTTGCCAACTGAATCAGGATGAGTTTTAATACTATTACCAGAGAAAGCCCAGGGAGGAGATGGAACCAGAGGTGAAAGGAGGAGACTTCACCATGTGGCAGGAAGGCGCTGGAACCTAAGGCCTGTTAGCCAGTAAACCATACTGGCACTGCGAGGTGGGGTCAGCCTTCTAGGCTCTGAAGCCGTGAGCCGATACATTCCTGCTGTTAAGCTAGTCCATCGAGTGGTATTTTTCTCAGTAGTCTGGAAACTAAGAGAATTTTCAACAAATTAAGCACATGCTAAATGTTTGTGTAAACACTGAAGTAGACATTTAGTACATGGCAAGATAGTATGGACAGAAGATGGGATAAGTAAATAAGAGGGACAACGCTGGAGTGAGAGACTGAGATAGCAGTGGGTATCTTGCGAGCTAAAAATAATATTTAGGATTTTTCCCCCATAATTGAAAGTTTGGTCTTAAGGAATAAAGGGTGAGCACTTCATTTTTGTCTCATGATTTGTATTGGACAAAATATTCCTTTTTATTTCTGCCTTGTCATCTTAAAGCTAATTTGTAATTTTAGGATTTATGGCAGGGATTTTGAAATAATGCATATGGTTAAAATACATGAGGTGGAAAATGTTAAGTGCCATTAAATAAACTAAGATTAAAAGGGTTACCTTTGTCTTATAATCTGCTGATATTTATTGTAGGAGTCTCAAATGACTCTGTGGTAGGTACATTCATCCAAATACAGTTAAAATAATTAAAATTGAAGAAACATGACTGATAGTGAAAACCAATATAAAATTGCATTAGCATGTGTACAATTTGTTCCATTGCTGGAAATTTATTCTAATTACAATAAAAACAGACATTTAACTGACATTACCACCAATCATTCCTTTAGCTAAAGAGGTAATGTAAATGGACACAAGTCTTTTCAGAGACAAACGTTTTACTAAATCATATGTGAGATAAACTCATAGATCTAGTAAAATCAGTCCAGTAGTAAGCATATTAATATATATATATTTATTTATACTTATTCTAAAAAGGCAGATGATAATTAAAAGTGCTTAAATCTATGCTTGTAAAATGATATTTCCTATCTAATATGCTACTCACTTATCAGTACTATTTAAATATTCTGAGGCAAATTTTAAGTGTCTTTTTATTCAATGCATTATTAAAGATTAATAGAAATTACAAAAGAGAAATTGCAAATGCAATATTTTAAATTATTAAATGTGGAAATAGAACTATGTTAAATATTTGTAGTTAAATTATTAACATTTTATTTAATTGAACATTTAGTTTATCACTTTTTGATTCTAAATAAATGCAGATAATCATGTTGTCCTATTTTTGTACCAGATGTAGATACAGGCTAATGCCCAATGCTCACTAATTTTTGAAAGGCATAGTCATTTCCTTCCAAGAAATCACAAGATGAATAAATTGAATATATTTCATCACCTTACCTTTTACAAAAATATTATAATGAAATAAGTAGATTTCTTAAAATGCTTTGCTTTTGAAATGTGAAATGAAAATTATCTTTGAAAATCTGCTACTATGTGTTGACTGAAGGTCAAACCAAAATACAAAGAAAATTAATTAAAAATAAATTTTTCTTTTGTAGTAATTTTGAACAGTTCCAGATGACTTGAGGACAGCAGAACATTTGACTAATGCTTGGAGTTGTAAATAAGACATAGCTTTCAAGAAATACGCACTAATTGGCTGACAGGAAAGCACAGCTGTTCTTATAAACAATGTAACCTCACACATGACTTTTGAGAACTATTTTAGGTTCAGAATTAGGGTGGATCTTAGACAACAGAGGAATGAAATATGTCTCTCTTCTTGCTTGATTAAAAACACTATTTCTGAAAAAGCTGTAATTAACCTGATAATTTTAAGTGGAGAGCACTCAAATATTTCTGACTGTTAAGATGTCTTTAAAATATCTAGTCACATAAAACAGGCTTAGGAGAACAACATGGCATATCCTGAAAGAAATGTTGTGCGGATTAAATGAAATAATCAACAAGAGAACACTTGATTATTTGTAGTAGAGGCTGGCATTGTACTATTGTTTTTGCTTGGATTCTGAATATTTTGTATGCAGTTTTTCAAGTGCCAGACATCCACTGCTCTATGTTCTTTTACTTTGTTTGGTTATTTGAATCAGAGCCACACTACCATTTGGCAGAGTAGCAGTGGTACAGATGAAGCATTAAACTCAAAGCTGAAGGTTTGTAAACTGAAGGGTTGCTTGCAGCTAGCTCTGCGTGTGTGAGCACTGGAAGCTATCAGAATCATCTCCTCAACTAATTTTATTAGCCATTCTTGTGCATCAGAATTATATTTAGATGACTTGCTAGAAGTCATGGAGTATAAAGACATTGGCCATTCTTGTCCATCAGGGTATTTACTCCATTTCCTCTGTGAGAAAAAGAATGATAAAATGTAATTTCAAACTACCAAACTGCTGTCCCTGAAATTGGGAATGGAAAGCAGCAGTCAGAATCCTAGTTTAATAAAAATCAAGGACCTGACATTGTCCCCGGATGCTAACAGTTGGCCTTAGTGGAGATGGCCCACTGCTCCTTGCAATAGTGTATCTGTGTCCTTTTAGAAGAGTCAACGAGTTTTACTTTGTGTCTATTTTGAGTAAAATTCACCTTTTTAAGGAATGATCCAAAATAGAATCAGTCATGCGAAACAATTAAAATGAGGAAAGCATTATTTAATATCATTTGGTTCCTTAAAGAACCAGGTTTTTATAAATGTTATTTCACTGTTTTATAAGTGTTATTTCACCTTTGTGTTGAACAGTCATGGACCAGATTAGAATATGATGCTTTTTAAGTGAAGAGAGAAATGATGGATTTGAAGAATAGCTTAAAAGAATGAAAATTTATAAAAGATAATAGTGTACTAAACTCAAAGATCCACAAATATTTAAAATAAATTTCTAACTTTTAACCAAAAAGGTGATGCAATATCCAACTTAAAATGATGCCTGGTTACCAAATCCATCCAAAAGTCTTCTCAGCTCCCACAAACTACTTCCCCTCCATTATACACAAAAAGAAATTAAACTTAGAAAAGTGTTTTAAAAAACTAGGATTTACTGATTCCACAACTCCAGAATCAGGGAGGAATTACATAAATGGGAAACTACCTAAACTAAGTAGCTCAAAACCAAATAGAGGGAGCAGATATGGCTCAAGCAATTGGGCGCCCGCCTCCCACATGACGAGCAGACAGATGAGGGAGCCATCTTGGGGGTGGGGGGTTAAAATAATAATAATAATAATAATAATAAACCAAATAGAGCAGGATCATCTGAAATTAGGTCAAAAGTACTACAAACTTCAAATTGCCTGCCCAACTTTTCCCAGTCGTTCACAATAACAATATTTGTGCCAAGTAGAAGTTTGGAAATCTCTTTCTCAACTTCATAGCCATAGCTCTTTATAATAATCCAGAAATACTGAAGCCAGGATAGTCACTTCACCTTAGTCTTTATCTTTTGTAAAATGTAGATCTCTGAATAACAATGAAGCAAAGAATGAGAGTGAGTTGGCAGTTTGATATAATACATTTCATTTGGGAAGAACTTCCAAATTAAGTTCTGTAGACAGAGAAGAAACAAGGTATTCTTTGGAGCCATGCATTTTAGAGATGATAATTCTGCATATACCTGATTTTCCAGTATACAGACGATCCTATAGTTAAGAATTTTCAGTTTACAAAATAGTATAGATAATGACATACATAAGGACCAAAATGCATCAATGAGGCAGACAACCTATAGAAGGATTTGGAGTCTTTGATATTATATCATTTTGGATTTATAAATAGTTCTTTGGAATCTAACTATTTTATAAGTAGAAGGGATTCTGCAAAAATAAAAAAAAAATGGGTAAAAAGTGATCCTTGTTTAGTCCTGCACAGCCACTTTTGGGGAAAGTTTTGGTAATTATGCACTAGCATTGTCCTTTTCCTTTCAGCACTTGTTTTTGTACTAATATAGTACATTCTCATCACCGAATTAAACAGAGAATGGAGCCAAGCGCATTCTCTAACCCTTATTTTATAGTTCCTGTATTAGTCAGGGTTCTCCAGGGAAACAGAACCACATATAATATAATAATGTGATATGTAATAATTATGTGTAGCTATATATATAATGTAAATATTATGAGATTTATTAGAGGAATTGACTCACACAATCATGAGAATTGGCAAGTTCAAATTCCGTAGGGCAGTGTGCAAGCTGGGAACTCTGATGAACAATTTTGATGAATTCCCTGGAAGAAGCTGGCTGGCTGAAGTAGAGATGGAAATTCCAACTTCTGACTGCGTTAATCATCAGTTCTCCCTGTAAAGCCTTTAACTGATTGGATGAGACATATCTCATTGTTGAAGACTGTCTCCTCAGTTGAGTGTAGATGATCCGCCATAGATGCAATCAACTGTCTGATGAGTTAAATCCATGATTATCCTCACAGTAACAATCAGGCCAGTGCTTGCTTGATCAAACAATGGACAACATAGCCAAGCCAAGTTGACATATAAACTTAACCATCATTGTCCCCAACTCAAAGATGTGAGAAACCAATCAAGAAGAAGACAAAAACAAATGATACAGAATATAAAAAAATAAACATAAACAACAACAAAAAGGAGACTTCTTTCTGAGGTCTCAGAGTAAGAGAGACTTTATAAAATTATTTAATTCTCTATACAGTTGTCAGCAGAAATTGTTTGAACACTCTTTGGCAGTCCAATTTAAGAAAGCAGGAATGCTACAAAACACATAGAAGAGTGAAACCTAAAAGGATATCAATGAGATAAATTAATACCAATAAACAAAAGGATTAAAAGAGTTAAATCAATAGCAAAATCAGAATTGAAGGTGAAAGAAATCAAATAACACATATGGTGGTTAAACTTCTGAAGCTTTCTCAGAACATAGAAGAAAAGACTAGATAAAAATCATTAGAGAAGATGCTATGATGTAAGAAGCAAAAACAACTAATACTAAATAAACTGTTTCCAAGTATTATAAGTTCAAAATAAGAGACCAGAACAAGGTTTACTTGTTTGGAAAAAGAGATAAATGAACATATTCTTTAGCATTTTTTAACTGAAAGGATGAATTAAAAAATAAAGCAAACAGTCATTTTGTTCACATTGTTTTACAAAGAATAGAATTTTTGTTAGTGAGACTTTTTTCCTTCTCCATTTCCCTTTTTTCTTATTATAGTTATGCTTCCTTTTAACACTTTAAGCAAAGTAAGCATATTGATAATAGGTGCTTAAGTGCCCATGCCTTCTAATTCCATCATTTCTGTCACTTTCTATTTACTGTTTTTTGTTTTGTTTTGTTTTCCTTGTGGTCATGGGTCACACCTTCCTGTTCCTTGGAATGTTTAAAAATTTTGACTAGATGATTACTTTTTTATTATATATTGCTCACTGCAGAATTTGATTGTATTCTTTTAAACAATGTTGGACTTTGTTTATAAACAACTTCCATAGAACAGAAGAAACTATATCCTAATGAAATTTCATGAAATCCTTAATGTGCTAGAGTATAGAAGAAGGCTTGTAGTTGTGAAATATTTCCAAGTTCAATATTTTCACATTTGTCTTTGAGACCATAATTTAAAATCTTATGTGGAAAAAAATAAATATAGAATAATTGATAGTTTTTCTGTTTTATCAATTATTTATTCATGGAATCATAACATATCAATATTAAAAGGATTCCTAAAGTCAACTAAAAGCATTTTCATAGTTTCAAGGTGAAACCATAATTTATATAATAGTGTCCAAGCATCCTGATACTTCTTCCAGAATCTCTCTCCATGATATCAAATTCGCCCTTTTCATAATATGGGTTCATTCCTTATTAAGTAAAATTGATTTGGATTAATTTTCACAAAGGTCCATTATGGGTTACCTTCTCTAGGTATCCAAAATTGTCCAAAATATAAATAAATAAAAAGGTGAGAATGCTCTTAAAAGTGTAAATAATAAGAGGGATATTTTAAGAGTTTTTTTTTTTGAAGAGTGACTGCATTTCCTTTTTTTTTCCCCTTTTTGAAAACAGTGGACCATGGGACTTCAACATGGCATCAAAAAAGTTAGTTTTGCACTAACTTTGACTGAATTAGATCTTGAGTCACATTGGTATTTTAGATCAAAATTCCAAAATCATGATTAAACAGCTAATTCCCCACAGAAAGGCACTTCAAGCCCTAAAACGCTCTTAGCAGAGCAAGCACAGCTAGAGATAAAACTGAGACTGACTTTCCAACTAGGGTTCAGTAGAATGCCAGAATTAGGTTAAAATGGCTCCAAATGCATAATTAAAAATTGAGGTAATCAAGTTATTAATTGATATCTGTCTGCCTATAATGTATCATTTCTTTTGTCAATGACTCATTAGCATATAGTTGGGGTAATTTTATAAAGAATTATATGCTTAATAGAAATAAAGAACAGAGTGATGCAAGCTGGTTCTAACAGTTTTCCACAATCACATAGGTTTTGTCCACTGGGCCCTGCTTCCCTTTCCAAACACAGTTCATTTTCTATAGAATATTATTACAATTTCAATATATCAAAAGGATAAAAATATATGTAAAGTGAGAATTATTTTCCTCTGGGTTAAGAAGCATAGTATAATTTATAAATTATAACATAATATAAGTGAAAAGATCGGCGTTGCATGTGTGGTTCTGTAAGTAATTCTGTGAAGGTATTTAGGTCTTTAGTTTCTTCAGCCATGCTACAAGAAAATTAGACTTCTAATCTTTCTTTCTTCTAATAAGTCCTAATTATCTACATTAAGTTTTTTATATGCCACACTTTTGGGAAACACTCTTAAAATATTTTACTACTTAAAGCAAAGTCCTTCTTTTTGATAGTAAAAAGTAAAAACAGAAATAAAAATGTGTTTATAAACTTTCACTTTATATGCAACTATATAACATAAATTACATAAAATATTTAGGCATTTTTAATCTATGGAATACAATTGAATTATTAGAATTGCTGGTACATGAGTGAGATGAAATATTTATTATCAAGGTGATATCATATACTCAAGTTATCTCATTTCAGTAGAGTTGATATATTTTCTACATCATTTTAGAGACATCTTATCAATGTAAAAGACCCTAGAAACAATATGCAATTGATATCAATTGAATCACATTAGAAAATTAGGCTGATTATGCCATATCACCTAGATAGGACAAAAGCAGCAAAGATAACAGAAAAATATGATCAAGCATAAATGCTAAAACAGCGATTTGTGTAATGTAGAACATTAACTAAAATCTTAAAAGACTTTATGTTCTAGGTACGTGTCAAACTGTAGATGTCATGTAAAATATATTCTCTGATGGAGATTATATGTCACGCAGAAAGGTCTTTTAAGGAAACTTCCAAGGTGATGAGCCATAATAATAAATCAGCCAAATGATCCTCTTCTCTGGCTGATGGAAAGAAATTCTCCTTAAGATCAATCATCTTGAACAAGCTGACACAGAAGTAGCCTTGCTGCTGATCTTGTGCCAGGCTATGTGGAAGATTTCACACATCCTTGAATTGTAACTGGTGTAAAAAAATACATACTTTTCACATAGACAAATTGGTTCAGTGAGAGACAGAGAGAAAGAGTGAGAGATAGCCTTTTGACCTTAAAAAAAAAAAAAAAAAAAAAGGAAGAGCATAAAGCTCTGCAAAAGAGAGTATTTTTGTGAATTTTAGATTTGGAGGCAAAAGTGAGGTAACAGAGTTTGGATAGGAAAAGAAGAGGCAGTAGGTGTATGGTAGCTTCATATTCTGATAGACTCTCAACAACCCACTGACAGCAACTAACTGACTGGGATTCAGTACCAGAAATCTGGTGATCCAGTACCAAGAAGCTTTTTGGAACTATCTAATTCCCCCAAAATCTTCATCAATACCTCTCCTAGACATGTTGTTTAATTTGGAAATTTTCCAGCTTTCTCACTGTTGTGTAAATTGCCATGCATAAGGAATCCCAGAGCTCCCTTCAAGCAGATTATAGCTCCTAACTCCCTCCTTCCATATAGAAATTCTTGTGCACAAAAGTAATTGTAAATAAAATCTGAAAAATTCAGCAAGTAATTCTTAAGAAAGAAAACTTTTATTTTGCTGGAATCAGAGGAATATAACATATTTTAACCATAATTAAGAAATGTGCTTAGTTTAAGTATGACATTCTGAATAATCATTATTTACCATCAGCTTAAATATATTTGTGCATGCTCAGGCTGAGTTAAGTTAGCAACCTGAGGTGGAATGGCACTGACTATTATCTCGATAGGAGACCTGGATTTTAGTCATTGCTCTGCTACTAACTCCTAGACTTCTGGTAAGTCATTGTTTAGTATCCTAGGTTGCTCAAAGCAAATACCATGAAATGGTTTAGGTTAAACAATTGAAATGTGTTCACTCATGGTTTTGAGGTCGGGAAAATGTCACATCAGGGAATCATCTAGACTATGCTTTGTTCCTGAAGACCAGCTGCCAGTGATGTTTGGCTCCCCTGTCACAGTGTAAGGTGTATGGCGGCATCTGCTGGTCTCTCCCTTCTCTTCTGCGTTCTGTTGATTTCACCTTCTTGCTTCTGTAGCTTTCTCTCTCTCTGCCTGAATTTCATTTTCTTATAAAGGACTCCAGTATTAGGATTAAGACCCATCCTGCTTGAAAAGTTCCTACTTACAATGGGATGACATCCATAGGAATGGATTAAATTTCTTAAGATCATGTTTTTCTGGGTTATTTACAGCTTCAAACCATCTCAATCTATTTTCTGGGCCCCAAAAAGACATGTTCTTTCCTTACACAAAACACATTCATTCCATCACAATTTCCCAAAAAATTTAAGTTGTTTCAGTAGCAATGCTCAGTACAAAGCCTTATGAAAATCAGTTATGAGCATGGTCTTTCCTGGGACATAATTCCCCTCTGTCTGTGAACCTGTGAAACCGAGAACAAGTTATCTGCTTCCTACCTTCAATGGAGGGACAGGTATTTCTATTCCCATAGGGAGAAAGTGCAAGGAAAATAAGGCTCACAGGTCCAAAACAATTCTGAAAACCTGCAGGGCATACTGCATTAGATTTTTGGGGTCTGAGAATTTCTATGGAATCATGTTTTGTCCTCCAAGCCTGATGGAGCAACAGCCCCAACCCTTCCAAATGCTTGCACAGCAGCCATGATCTCCCCAAAGGCTCCACTCTCTTCAAGCAACCCTCAAGGTAAGGCTCCACTCTCTGAGAACATTGGAGAGGCAGCATTTTTCCTGAACAACAGGATGGTAGGCTCACCCCCTCCAAGGGGCAAGGCAGACACACCCTTTCCACACACACTGGTGGGCCGCTCTCTGTGTCCAAGATGTCTTCAGTCCAGACCTCAGCTTTCTTGGTCCCTTTTCTGTCCCTTTTAGTCCAGGCTGGCAGTGGTTCTGTTCATGCAGTTTCCACATAAAACTTGTCAGTTTTGCATGTATTACACAGTGGTCCAAACCATTAGACAATGAACTTTCCACAAATCCTTCCTGGATAACTGCACCTACAATCCTGATCTGCACAGAAATTGCTGACTGGTTCCACGTTCAGTTAAACACTCACCTAGAGCACTATTATAAGCTTGCTATAAGCAGCAAGCAGAAACCAGGCTGCACTTTCTATACTTAGCTTAGAAATCTCCTTGGCTATATATCCAAGTTCTCCCTTCCATTTGATATCAGAACTCAATTTCGCCAAGTTCTCTGCCACTTTAAAACAAGTATCATCTTTCATCCAGTTTCCAAAAATACATTCATCATTTCCATCTAAGGCCTCATCAGAATTACCTTTAGCATCCATGTTTCTACCAACAGTATCTTCAAAGCAATCTAGGCTTTTTCTGTCAAGGACCTCACAATTCTTTCTACACATTACCCAATTCCAAAGTCCTCTCCACATTTTTGGTGGAATAATAGCACTCCATTCTTCAGGTTCCAAAATCTGTTTTATTTTCCTAGGCTTCTCAAACAAATAGCATGAAACGGTTCAGGTTAAACAATGGGAATTTATTTATTTAGTTTTAAGTCTGGAAAAATGTCCAAATCAAGGTGTCATCTAAGCTGTGCTTTCTTCTTGAAGAGCAGCTGCCAGTGATCCTTGGGTTCTCTGTCACACGGCAAGGCACAGGGTGGCGTCTGCTGGTTTCTCCCTTCTCCTCTGGGTTTCATAGATTTCAGCTTCTTGCTTCCTTGGCATTCTCTTTCTCTAATTGAATTTCATTCTCTTTTAAAGGACTCCAGTAATAGGATTAAGACTCATCTTGATTGAGGTGACTCACACCTTAACCTCATCAACAGTTCCCATTTACAATGGGTTCATACTCATGTGAACCAATTAGACTTAAGAACATGTTTTTCTGGAGTACATACAACTACAAACCATCACAGTTAAGAAATCATTTTTAATTTTGGTTTTCTTACTTCAAAGAGAAAGACTTGCCCTTGGTGAAACCTAAGTTTCCTTTTTTCAAATTATTTGAAATCTTGCTATTCTCCACACTTTTGTGTAGGATCATGCCAAGGGAAAAATAGCAGGTGAAAGAGTAGATGAATGTTTCTTATCAGCTTAATTTCAATATTCTCTTAAATATCTGTAAAGTTTCATAGTAAGTGAATTTTGATAATTTACTTCTGTCTCATAAAATACTGTCAAAAATCATACAACCCCCTTCCCAATAATTAAGTAGTGATTAAACATTACTCGGCATATGTTTCTCAATTATTTTTTTTTAAATTTATCTTTACCCTATTTTCATGAATTTTCGCAGTTACTTAAAAAGCTAGACCCTCAATTAGAAAATCTAATAATTATATACAAATGTTTAAACAAGTATCAATGTGGTTATTCTTTATAAGCTTTTAAGGTCAAAAATCCTACTGAGTAGACTTCCAAGTTTGTCATGTTAAATCCTGCATTAATGAATAAAACATGGCATATTTTTAAAAATATGATTTATTGATGCCAAACCTTTGTAATAATATAGATCTTTTAATTTCCTTTCCTCATAATGGACACTGTTGAAATGAATCAAGAACAAGGAAAAAGAGAATTGACAAAGTAACCACTTGTATTAAAGGAAGAACAACTTCTTATATACAGAGTAGCTGACTGCTTTTGGGAAAAAAATAAATCAAGTATACTCATCTGTTCTATCCTACTTACTGATATATGCTGGCTGCAAGTATAGGTTTTTAGAATGTTATGTCTTTTCACTGACACCATTTTCCATATGAAAGTGATTTTATAATTTATTATTAAAATGTCTTCATGACAATTAAACTGTGCCTCTGAACTTGAGCACATAGTATACATTGCTTTCTATCAAATAGGAATCACTGTATCTGTTGACAGGAAACTCAAATTCAATGGGGAAAAGAAGGATGAATGACCTTGTGGGATATTTTCTTGTCTCATCTTTAAAGTCAACACACTATGTGTGTTTGAGACCAAAATGAGGATTTATAGATTTCAACATATGCGGTTTATGTAGCATCATTGTGCTGTTTGCATTGGGAACGACAAAACAAAAAAGTGTGCAATTCAGTCTCATAATGGCTTCTATGTGCTGTTGGTAAGACAGTTACAGTCTACTATGAAGTATAGAGGTTTGGTTATAAATCAGGCTTAGGAATTATAATATAGTTTACAGAAGCTGTACCAGCAGCACAAACACTATATAGAAGGAACTATTTTTGTTCTCTCCTTGCTTTCCTGTTTTTATTCCTACAGTAAGAACTTCTGAATAATTGGGAGCTGGTGTCCTAGTCTCCTATCCAGGCCTTTTAAAAGGAGGAATAACAATGTGGCTGATAAGGCTGGGGAAAGGAGGACAGAGCAGCAGGAGAGCCCAGCCCTGCTGAGTTCTCTCTTTCAGAGTATCCTTCTCTCTCTCTCTCTCTCTCTCTTTCTCTCTCTCTGTCTTTCTCATCTAACTGGAATTTGAAGAATAGATGCAGGTTGACATTTCTAGTCTGTTTTGCCTGCTCACCTTTTAACTGGATGTATGGGACATAGAAAGAAACTATATTTGGTCTCAGATCCAAGAGTTACTCTATATTCCAGCTTTTTCTGTGTCTATTTTTCAAGCGCTACATGGTGAAATTCCATGTTTGTCACCATAAAAATTTCCTAACATGCTTTTCACTCAAAAGTAAAAACATGCTCATAGCTACAGAATGATTAATTTCTAAGGATGACAAAAATGAAAATAAAGTATCGTGAACATGTTAGAACCTGGAAGTTTGATCATAAAATGGTTAGTGAAAGGAAACAGCAGAACAAGGCCCAATATCAGGAGATGTTGATCTTCATGCCGCAGGCATAGCAAAATGGGAATGCGACGTGGATTGAGTCCATATTTTGAACCTGACATATCATAAATGCCATCATCTTTTCCTGTATGATCCATATCAAAACTTTGGTGATTTTGCACTTGACATGGTGTGATAGGTACAGTTTGAGTCTGTGAAATGTAAGTTACTGTTTAGAACAAATAACTTCAGTTAGGCAAAGAGTTGACTGAATTGAAATTATTTCTTCTGTAATTTGATTCACTTATTCCATGTAAATGTTTATATGAATAATAGTTTATAAAAATGTTAAATTGTATAAGCACTGTTAAGAACTGTGAAGAGGCTAAAATATTACTTTATGGCCCATTGTTAAGTGGTTTTACAATAAAAGGTGCACAATTGTCAGACTGAAGATGCCCACCCCCCCCAAAAAAAAAACACATTTTAGATGCAAGAACCACAATTATGTGGCTGAAGTTGACATGCCAGATGGAACATCAAATGTATAGCCTGAAAACATTGTTAACAATGGTGCGACAACAACAAGAGCCCAAGAGGGCCAAAGGACTGATGCAGTCAATCTACCAAGAGTGGGCAGGGACCATGCCCTGCATAATGTGGGCTTCCTCGCCACAAGACAAATGGATCCATTTGGGGAGGAGTCACTTGTCTGGCATTCAGTGGTAGAATGAGCATCAAAAACATAGGTTCCTTTCTTTTGTGTCCCAGTATATGATGGTGGATACATTGTCATATCCAGTATGATGCTGCCTTAGGTGAATTTGGAGAAAACATGGGCAGTGGAGGCTTAATCATCACCTTAATTCCAGTGGAATTCATTAGAGAACAGGCCCTTACTATAAGCTTCTACATGATTGACACAGGGAGCTCAAAAAGCAGCCATGATTTCTTCCAAAGTTTGTGGCCACAAAGAGGAGCACCTTCAATTTTATAGTCAGTAGTTTTCTATTAGCAAACCATGTAGCTAGGTCATTGGCAATAGCCTAAGAGTAAGTCAAAATATAAGAACATTTGTCAATGGGAGTATTTATTCCAGAGGAGTGTGCCTGATAGTTGAGTTAGGGAAGTGAGATGTACAAAACCTCTGGAAATGCCTTCAGAAGGAGGTTGCCTCCTTTTGCAAGATGCTTCAATTGGCAAAACTATCAGTCACAGAGAATTGTAACCCAAAAGATTCATTAGTGTAATGAGACCCCAAAACTAGCACTTCTTTGCATTTGGCTTTTCACAACTAGGAGAATTCCCTCTGGCACTTATGAGTTGGAGAATTATAGGCATAAATCATAATCCCTACTATACATTCAGGTGTAGAAGTAACAACGATACATTAAATTTTCCCAAATCGTCCTCAAAGAAGGTCACATTAGCTTCCATGACAGTTTGAGATTATTTATGAATCCCAAAAAGAGAAAGACTGTAAACTAATCTATTCCTCTGGGTGTGATACCCTTTGATTGCATTAAATTCAGTGAGGGGCCTCTGGTTAAGTTTATTTGATATAATCAATTTTGGGCTTCTGATTGTGCTACATCATAAGGCATAAGTCAGGTTGAGTCCCCGCCCCCTTGGTAAGCTGATATAAATGGAAACTCACTCAAAAAGGCACTGGGGAAGAGAGAGAACTCTGTCATTTTGATCCTAGGGCCCCAGGGAGATAAACCATTTGCCTGACAGTTTGCAGCCAAACTTGTGAAGAAACCAGAGCAGCTGAGCAGCTGAGAAGGCCCAGAAAGAAAGGAGCCCTATGTCAGAGACCGATATATGAAGCCCTGAGAGACAAGCCTCATGCCAGCCTACAGCTAAGATCAGGAAGGAGCTGGGCCCACAGAGCCTTTCGAGGAAGCCCGAGAAGGAGAGACCAGGCAGAGGTCAGCAACCATCTTGCTTCAACATGTGACAACTGACTTTGGTGGGAAAGCGAGCTTGAGTTGGACTCTTTAGGGCCTTGTAACTGTAAGCTTTTATCCCAAATACCCTTTATAAAAGGCAACAAATTTCTGGTACTTTGCATCAGCACCCCTTTGGCAGACTAATAGAGCTTCCCACGACAAATCCTGCCCAAACTTCATTTGCCAAATTCCTTCCTCCACTGTACTGGATAGTATAGTAATTCGATGCCTGAATCAAAGAGAACCATAAAAGTTTGGGTCCCTCCCCTTCCTAAAGCTCCTCAGCACACTCATGCAGGTCCATATTGCCTTACTTCCCCTTAGGGACAGGGTGGCCTCGGTCCCACCCCTAGTTATATTGCTTCATTAAGCAGATGAGGTCAGGTTGGAAGAGTGTAGAGGGATCAGAGCACTTGAAAGGCTCTGTCCAATAAGCAAGGCTTTGAATTCACTTTTGCCTTTGAGCAGCGCAGTGGTTTATCGTGGCTCAACCTAACTAAATTCTAAGTGTTGTTCTACCCAAGGCCCTGTCTCATGTAACAAATTCATCTTTACTGATGCCATTCATTTCAATTTGGCAACCCCTTCACTAAGCACACGCAGTCACATTGCTTTCCAGAGGTGCCCATTGGATCCTCACCCTTTGCTGCACTTGTCTAACTGTCATGATAGCATCTCTTACTAAGTTGTCACACAGTTGCAACATTAAGGGTCAGGGGAATTTTTCAAGGAGGCAGGGCTGATTTCAGGAACTTATCCAGAATTCCTTGGGTCATTTTCTCTTTCCTTAGTGTGCCACATTCACCAGCAGTATAAACCCCATGTGGGATAGTAAGATGTAGGGCACTAGTTAATACTTGTATTGTCTCCCACATGAGTTGCTTGTCTCAAGAACATCTCCTCAAGAGGATCAAGGAACATTCATTGCAGACATAATTCATTGCAAAAGTCTTTGAAATGGTTTCCTGTCCTCTCCAAATAAATCTAAGGCTGGCATAAGAAACTACTGGAGGGGATGAGCTGTAAGATGGGCCAGCTGTTGTGATTCTTTGTTAACAACATTAAGCGTTCTGTTCTCTCATGTCTCAAGTGAACCCTCCAAAGTCATAATGCTTTGCTTTGTTTATGCCCACAGCGGTCACAAATTTCCTGTTTCATGCGCAGCGTATGGTTGCATCTCTGTAACTATTCTCTGAAATGGGGTGGAAACTTCTGCCCACCCAGAAAAGTCTTAGGTCTAGTTGTTACAATGGGATTGGAAGTTCCCCAACCCAGGGCCTAGTTAGCAAAAATCAGGGTATAATTTAGGTGGCTTTAAACTTATTTCCCTGTCCTTGGCCTGTAACTATATCCTAAATTCTTTTCTATTAATAGAAAATAAATTGGAGATTATTGCTTACTTTACCATGCAATTTGGTCAACTTGTTCACTACTGATTTGCACGGATGAAAATCATGTCTTTGTTAGTATCCCATTGTTATTGTCAATCTGTAAAAGGGCTGAGGTTTTACCTTACTTGTAAGCTAAGTTAGCCTGTGGCAGTTTCATAAATGCTGGTGAAAGACGTGAATCACCTGGGTCAGAGACAAAGGACTCGATTCCTCACAGTAATAGTATCAGCCAGAGTATCAGCAGTTTTTTTGTGCCAGTTCCTCAAGGCCAGATTTCCAGAGAGAGACTTGAAGAGGGCAAATGACAAATGCCCACGAAATGGGATGTACTACAAAAGAGGAGCCCCAAGCCGAGGAGAAACTGAATCTTTGACACTGGACAGGGCAGTAAGTATGCCCGTCCTTTGCTTTGGAGGAAAGCATTATCTCTGTCTTCTTAAGATGTTCACTATACAAACATGCTTGAAAATCTAGTCTGGAACAAAGACAGTCAACATACACAAAGCATGCATACATGGGAGAGACCCGCGAAGAACTGTCTCACAACATGTACTTTGTAGATGAAACAGTTTGAGTCTAAGTGAGTTTGGGACTTAAGTCATTTGAGAAAATGACATTTCATATATAACCAAGGAATGAGTGATATGTAGGATTCTTGAATTCCAACTGACCAGGAAAACCTGCTTTTATGTTAAAGGAAGGGAGTTATCAGCCTCGAATTCCAATTTTTCTATGCTAAAAAGTATTTTAACAGAAGAAAAAACAAGTGGTATTTTGTCAAGAAAAGAAGTTATCCAAATGAAGTGCATGATGATTTTAGTGAAAATTACAAAACTGAAAAAAACATGTCTACACTGTATGGAACAGAAGAAATTAAAACTCCTAAGACCAGAAATTCTCATTTACTGCTTAAAATGCCTGAAAGTAATTTTAGGAATCTATCTTTCAGAAACATTTTTATTTAGTTTTAAATAACTGTTGAAAATGTAGATCCTCATCAAGGCAAGAAGTTGCTCGTGTGCTACCTGGTGGATGTGACAAAAACAATGCTACAAAGACTCAATGATTGGCTTGAAAGACAAAGTTTATACTACTCAACAAAAGCATGACACTATAATATATGCATTACATTCTGTGTATTGTGAGAATAATCACTAAATATTCAGACAAAAGTAAACTTTTAGAGCTTCTGATTATAGTAAATTCACAGCGTTTTTAAGGGAGTCAAAATTGTACTTTCTGTAGCAAGGTCTTGAATATTACACTGAACTCCTAGAATGGAGGAAGGAAAAAAAGGTATTAGCATAAAAGTCATATGAGCAGGATTCTGAACTACTGTTCTCGGAGTGGAAAGCATGTCACACATAATAGTCACATCCAAGGTGCAGGGTGAGACACAGAGAAAGGTGACATGGTCTGTCCCCAGGACATTGCTCTCTAGGGTGCCCTGCACATCCTCTTTATCTTCCAGCCCCTTTCTCTTAACCCTCGCCTCCTCCTCTTCCTCTCCTTTCTCTCCCTCCTCCCCTTTCTTCACTTTTGGATTTGTCCCTGAATAATACACTTAGCAGGACTGAATACGTTTGGATGGGAGAAGTGTAGAAATGTGAAGGAAGGAGAAGAGGAATTCAGTGAGGAAAACCAGGGTCCCGGATGCGCATGTCTTTTCATTTGGCCCTTTTCAGGAAGTATGCCTTTGCCTGCAAAGAAGCAGAAACCTGCTTAACAGTAGCATAAACCAAAGTGTCTTGCATCAGCATTCCCAGAAGCAGTTTCTGAGATGAGGATTTGTGTGAAAGGGATTTGCTAAGAACTGCTCCCGGAAGAATCCACGCGGATAGCAGGAATGTGAGGATCAAGATGCCAAGCAAGGGTGAATTTCCAGGTAAAATCCTAGCCTCTGCCTGATCGCACAAGGGAGCTCTGGAATGTAAATCAGACCTCCAAGTCTGTCAGGATTCCAGGCAAGGGAACTGAGACTTCATACGCCACAGCAGTTACTAGCTAAGGGCCATCCGGCTGGTGGGCAGGGCAGAGCGGTGGGGAGTGGATGTAAATTCTCAGGCACTTCTGAGTCTCTGCACATATAGGCTAATTGGCTTCAGGAGCCCGAGGCCGCTTCTCAGAGAGTTACAGATATGGGCTCTCAGAAGCAATAAAACAAACTATGGGAGAGGTGCATGAAAGTGGTACACAAGATCCCAAAGAGTTCGCTACAAGAATGTTCACGATATCTTAGGAAGAAAGTAAACGTTTCAACACCCAGTCCACCCTCCATTTTTCTCTCTTTTGATTATCTCTATCCACTTCCATATTTATGTCTATTTCCATACCTGCATATATGCATATGTGCATGTGATTATGCCATATATGCAGTTTTTAATCCTGATATGTTTTAAATATATTCTATTATTAAAAAGTCTTCATGCTTTTTAATAGCTACATTAAAAATCTACTCCTAACACATGGCCACACTATAATAGCTGCACATAGTGGTTAAATGTACTGACTCTGGAGGGGATTACCCGTGTTAGATTCCTAATGCTGTTACTTATTAATTTAGTCAAGTCACTTAGCATCATTGTTCTTTAGTTTCCTCAGCAGTAAAAAAGTGGTTAATGATTGCACCCAACTCAAAGGATTGCAAGATTAATGAGCTAATAAATGAAAAGCATTTAGAATCGTGTCTGTCAAATAGTAAATACTCTAAGATTTAGCTATTTCTATTTTTATTTTTTATTTATTTTCTGTTGTTTATTCTTATAAACAATAACATAATAGGCATCCTTATATACAAATTTTTTACATATTGGTTTCTTCTTAAAGAAAGATAGACTTGATAGACTTCTAAAATCATCCCAACCTATTCTGTCATAAGAAATAGATTCCTTCAAAAGTTTTCCTTTATGCTTAAATAATGTTTACTGTGCTAAGAAGTATTAGGGTATTAGAAATAAATATGTTTTCACAGTATGTAGGACAACCTCAATTACTTTTATATTTTAATGAATTTATTCAAAGCAAAGAACCAGTTTTTGGAAAGAAACTTTTGACTACCCAAATGTACAGCAAATATTTAAGTTCCAAATCCTTAAATGTAGATGTTCTTTTATTGCTAGAAAGGGAAATCAACCTAATGAGCACACATATAACAACTGATTCACATGTACAGTCACACACACACAAACACTCACACATTTAATGCTTAGCTATATTTCCACAGCATTAAACCAGATTTTCATGTCATCATTTCAGTAAAGGAACATTCAAGTATTCAGTACGCAAATGAAATGGCAACTGCTAACTTAAAATTTGATAGTGATATACACCAATAAAGACTACTCTGAGTTTTATTTTCATAAACTTTCTATAAGTAAGCATAGAATTTCTACATTATGTAATGTTAAACTTACATGATTTTAATTTAATCCAGTTTATAAATTATAAGATATATATATTTGCATTTGTATATAAAGTTTTATATATATATTTAAGATATATCAAATAGGGTTAATATATTTAAATTAAATAAAACAAAGTTTGAACTGATCCAATGGCAAAAGCTATAATGCTAATGATATATTAGAAAATAGTCCAAATTATCATGCTAAAGTAACACTCTAATGATGAAGATGGAATGGGTATACAAGAAAAAGAAATGAAATTTTTAAATGTAGGAGAGAACAAAATACTGTAGGACCGATGACAAAGACTAGTCAATATACTGTAATCAATATGCAAGAGTATAACAAAAATTTTGATTTATACTTTACAACTATGCATATCATAATGAACCTAGATTGTCAACTTTTTTTTCACCCCGGACATTACAAACGCTAATGCTGTTTTAAATTTTCCGTAATAAAATACTCAATACTTTACACACTTTTCCCTTAAAACAATGCCATGTGTTACATTAGCAAAAATTTAGGAAAAAGGATTGACACAATCATGTCCTATGAAGTTTATATTTAGAAGAAGACAGTTTCATATATATATTTAACTCTTGCAAACAGGATCAAGAAATCAGGCATGACAGAGAATCTGCCTTTAAGTTTATGAACTATTAAGTGAAAGAAAAATTTAGTTCTCTCCAAAGATTGATTATTGGACTCTAATTTGGGAAATATATGTGTACATATATATATATATGAGCATGTATATATATATAAATTTAATGTGTTATTAACACACATCTATAATAGGGTAATGCGTTATTAACAGCTATTGCTAATAATTTTTAGCATCAGGTTTCAGCATGCTGTATGTTGCCAGTTGTTTCATAAAGCCTTATATAACATCAGCAACTTGTTATCTGTGCTTAACCTCCAGCTCTCACACCTGTCGGAAATGGCACTTCCTCTTGCCACCCTGCCACCTACTCACCTCCTCTGCTTCCAAGGGGGTTGGGGAGTATCTTACAAGGTTACTGCTAAGAGCCTTCTGCCAAGGTGTTATTCTTCGATTTTGGTAGAAGGAGCAAACATTAAAAGATTTTATATTCAAATAATTTTTTGTACCTTCCCCTATTAGAAATTACCATTTAGGAGGAGCTATCCCCTTAAGAAGTCCAAATTTTGAAACAAGGGTGGACATTGCAAACAAGTCGCAGAGTGTCAGAGGACCTTCCCGAAGTCAAAGTGAAAGGGCTCCAGAAATCTCCAAAATAATCCAGCCAAGGGCACCTGGATGGGAAGAGATACGTCTGAAGTTTAACCCAAACTGTTAATAAGGAGTGGTTCTTAAATGGTGTGTCCCCTATGTAAATTTCCTTCAGGACAATTTCTGAGGTAGGAGAAGCCTCAGTGGGAAATAAGACAAGATGTAGGGATTTGCAGATTCTTATCTTGGCAGAGAACTGATTCACATAGAGTCTATTATATTCAGAATGCAGAATTAGATACCGTTGTCTTGACAGACTTTATACAATGACCTTCATGACCTTCAATACAGCTGCATTAGAACAGTATTCTTTGTAGAAGTAAAAAATAGTTCGAGAAATAAAATAAATTTATAGAGCAGACATTTTCTTTTCAGTTAAAAATGTAGCAAAAATGTACATTGTATAAGAGTTACTGTGTATGTTTTGCTTTCATTTTCATGCATTTATTTGGATTGGATTTCTGTATGGACTACATATTTATAATTTACGTTTCAAATATTCTACCAATGTTTTTCCTTCACTTACAACTGTGTCAGAGATTACCGAATATATTACAATTCTAGGGAGAAAGTAAGGCACTTTAAGGACCTACTATATGTCAGGAAACAACAGTAAAGGAATTAAAAGGAAAGGTTTGTGGGTGATTAAAGTTAGGAGGGAAATTTTAGAAAAGGGGCTTCCACCTCACAATTTAGCTCTGTAGTATTTCTACTGCTATTGAATTGTCGTTGCTAACCTGCCGAGAGAAAATAGATCAAGGCACTTTATTGCTTTTTGAAACTTGGAAGGGAAAAAATCAGTACCTTAAATAAAGATTTCAATTCGTGTCCTTACTAGCCTACCCAGCAATTGAACCAAAGTCATTAATTTTTAGCCCCAAGTAAATGAGAGTTCAGAATTTTAGCTCTGCATGCAAGAAGCTTAATAAAATGGTCCATAGTGGTAGAGTGGAACCGCTGCATATGTAAATTCAGGGCATATTAGAAATGGATTTCATTTCACAATGTCATAGTAAGTCACTGTAATAGGAAACTACCACGCTTTTTCTAAGAAAAATCACACTTTAAAGCATTCTAGGCTGAACTATAGGGAAAGTTTTCAGTTCCTAAGCCATTTGGCATTTGAGAGTCTGGATTCTCCTCTGACTTCCAAATTTCTGCATCCATGGCGATCAGCTTTCACTTCTATTATCATTAATTTTTAAAAATTATCTCTTAGGATATGAGGGTCATGGATGAATTTGAAGACATGCTCTAACCCAGCTTTGTCACTTCTTACCTGTGGTTTCAAGCAAGTCACCAAACCTATTTGGGCTTAATTTCCCGATAAACAGTAAATGTCTTGGACGAGATTATTTCCTTCATCAGGATCTTGGTGCAGTAATTTGCAAGTCAGTGGTTAATATCAGAACAATGACAAACCACCAAATGATTTTTTTCTTTCTGTCTTCGAGTTAGTACGCTCCTCTCCTCTCTCTCTCGCTTTCCCTTTCCCTCTATCCCATCTTTCTCCCCTCTTTTTATCCTCTCTCACTTTCTCTTTTAAATTGAGGTCTACATATCATTAGTCAATTAAATGCTGTTTCTTAAAAGAAAAGAATACTTTTATGAGATTTTTAACACAGTATATATTCCATTTTCTATAATTTCACTACTGTAACCCAATCTAAACTTGTGGAAACTATGGAAATGACATAAGTCTGGATACCGAAGGATTCTTCCTGGATTCTTTAGGGTTACTACTGCTGTTGAGTCTCAAGGCTTGCATTGTTTAAATCTTTTCTGCTTTATGCAGAGACCTGTAGATAAGTAGAGCTCTTGACAGGGCTCTAGTTTATTCCAGAATATTTCTAAACATACTTGACAATATTACTGGCAGCTTGAGTTCCGTGGCCTGCTCAAGAAGATGCTAGAGAGGGAAAACTGCTGTCCCCAGCACAATTGCATCCTGTTGCAGATGTAGCACTTTGTCATCAGTAATTTATGTAGTTAAAGGCACAGGGGAACCAGGGTAAGTGATTGCTACTTTCTATTTCTGGGTCCAATTTACATGAAGTCTTCTGAAAGAACATTATTTAATCTCCCACTTAAGAACACAATCACATTTTATGTGATGGTTCAATGTGTAAACTTCAGCAAAAATACACTAAATTTTACTAGGCTGATCTGAGAAAAAATATTGTATATCCATAGATTGATAGCTATGTCTAGTCACTAGATACTGGAAAACGAAATGTATCTATGTAAAATTATCAGATGTGATTGGGGTAATTTTAGTTGATTAATACAAATTTGAAGATGTTTTTATTTATTCCATAAAATGAATGATTTGATGCTATTTGCATTGATATTTTAATAATATTCAAGGAATTGTCAAACACATATATCAATATAATACTATCTTCTCCAAATGTTGCTTTCTTAATCATATCCCTAATATTCAACTCCCTTTAAGCAGATCAACCATCATAATTCTTCAGCTCTAGAAAGAAAGAGCATTTCTTCCCACTTTCTTTCTTGACTTCATTTTATACTCTTAATTTATTAATTTCATTAATTATCTTATTTTGATTCTGTCACCTGGTCATGTACTGTCATACATTTCCAACTACGTTTTCTCATAAATCTTCTAGGTTCACACATTTGATGACCTAATTTCATTCATCCATGACAGAAACTGAGATATAAGTGCAAATAAATTTTTATTAACTCATTCCCTATTTCAAAAATAATAAAATCTAGCCTTTTCTGGAGCTAGAAGAGTTAATTTTACTTTTATTCAATAAATTTTTCTCTTTTTTTCCAGGCCAGGGGCAGGGGAGGGATGTAGAGAGGAGGTATGGTGACAGAGTTGGAGTTGATTTCAATATAATATTTGTAAATTGCAAAAATCTTATATGTTGAGCTCAGTTTATTTTACAAACAGAACACATCCATGTAACACACCCAACCCACATCCACATCCAGAAGTGCAAAGGTCCTAAGATACCTCCCTGCTAGTCCTTTCCTAGCCAACAACACACACTACACTAACCAGTGTTTCTATTTTCACCAGCGTGGATTTGTTATCCCTCTTTTTAAATTCATATAAATAGAGTCAAAGTTTGTGCTAGTTTGTTTCTGACGTAG
>JAQZBX010006372.1:41557-53612 GCA_029593785.1 Cabassous unicinctus | reverse complement strand
GTATGGGATTTTTCCTTTTGGAGTAATGAAAACATTCTAAAATTGACTGAGGTTATGACAGCACAACTCTGAGATGAAAATGAAAATGAAAATGACAGCCACCTGAGTGTACACTTTGAATGGATTGTAAAAAGCATGGGACTGTATAACACAGTAAATCCTGTGGTGGAAGATGGACTGTGGTTAACAGAACAAATATGAGAATGTTCTTTCATGAACTATAACAAGTATATAATACTAATACTAATACAGGGAGTTAATAATTGGGTGGGCTGGGGGAAAATACACCAAATATAAGATATTGGCTATAGGTAGTAGCAATATTCTGATGATGCTCTTTCATAGTTTGTAGCAATTGTGTCACAGCAATGCCAGGTATAGGTGGTGGTGGTATCTATGGGACCCCTATATGATGATATACGTTTGTTTTGTAAGTTCACAACTTTTACTATACACTTATTGTTTATGTAAGTTCATGTATGAATGATACACTTCAAAAAGTTTTTTTTCACATTATCTGTACAATTTTTATTGAGGTGAAATTCACAGAACATAAAATTAACCATTTTAAAGTACAGTCAGTGACTTTTTTAAAAATATATACTTTTATTTTTTTAAAGATACTTAGATTACATAAATGTTAAGTAAAAAATAAATCTTTTAATAAAAAAAAAAAAGAGAAAGTCTTCCACCTCTGATGTGTGAAATAATCCAGCTTGATTGTGTTTGCTGATATTTTAATGCAAGTTTTGTTCCCTCTTCTTATGTGGCTATTATTATACCACCCATGGTGTGATTGAGAACATAATTTCTCCAAAGATCTACAGTACATGGGAGGACATCTTACTGCTTTATTTTACTGATGATAAAACGGAAACTGAGAGATAAGTGACTGGGCTTGAGGTCCCTTAATAAATCCTCAGTGGGCTCAGGCTATGGTGAAATCTAAAGTTGCCATTCCCTGTAAACAGCCCTGATATGGAGAAAAGCAATAGAGAAATTAGAGCCAGCAGAAAGGAAAAAAAAAAAGTGCACCAGAAAGTAGGCAAGGAGCTGGAGAATTCACAGTGCTTTAAGGAACCTTAAATTCCCAACTGCTACACTATAATTCTGTCTTAGGAGTCTGCTAGAAGGAAGTCATTGTGGTGTCTTGGATGAGGTCCATGCAAGATGTGCCTCAGCAACTAATTTGTGAGTGCATTAAAGGGAAATGCCATTAAGGCTCTCATAGCCTCTTTGGAATGTGGGGAGGGAGGATGTGTTTATTTTATCGTTCCACAGTGAATGTTCCTGGTGTCTAGAAGCTTCCATTCATTCATTCACTCATTCATTCAAACACATTTGATCAATGTCCATACTCATTTTGTACAAGACTCTGTGTTAGATGTTTTGCATTTCAAGTTGAATAATTTAAGCTTTGACTTAAACAATTAAGGTAAAGAAATATCTGCTAATTAAGAAGCCCTGCTTGCTTTTTAAACTGACTTATTTTACATTGATTCTGAATACCAGAGAGCAGAATAAATAAGTTTTGCCTAGAAATTCAGTGCCTACATGCAGTCATCAAGAAACAACTTTAATCTAGAAATTCCCTTTCTAGAAATTTATCTGAAACATGTGCTTGCACATGTCCACAAAATGTATGTATAGGATTATTTTTGCTCCATTGTTTGTAGTTAAAAACGATTAAAGATAACCTAAATATTTAGTTATAGAGAACTGGTCAAAAAATGGTGCATCCATGCAATGAAAAGAACATGCGGCTGTAAAATAGAACCAGTATATTCCTTATATATGATAAGGAATCATCTCCAAAAGATGTGGATATTATTTATTTCTGTTTGTTTGCTTATTTCCTCTAACTTTTCATTTTGAAAAATTTCAAGTAGACTAAACCCTTATAAAACACTATAATAAACATATCCTATATCTTTCACCTAGATTCACCTATAATTGTTAATTATAGACTTTTATCTTCCAGAATTATTTGAAAATTAATTGTAGGCATTATGGCACTTCATTCCTAAATACAAGAGTATAACACCATTCAGAAAACTTAGCACTGAAGCAATAGTATCAACTAATATACAGTTCAAATTTTCTCATTTATCACAAAATATTCTCTATGGATTTTTTTGATCCAGGGTTTAGAATTTGGGTGTCATGTCTCTTTATTTTCCATCATTTATCTAGTTCAGCATCACTACCTTTTTTTGTCTCTTATAACAATGATCTTTTTGAAGAACTCCACCCATTTGTTTACTCATAATTAGATTCAGGGGAAATATTTTTGGAAAGAATATGACAAGAGATGGTCTTAGCGACACAAAGTTTGCTCACTTGGTAAAGGTAGTGTCTTCAGACTTCTCCATTTTAAAGGTCCAAGTTTTCCTTTGTATTTGAAAAGACATCTGTAATGGTTAACATTGTGTGTCAATTTGGTGGGGTTTTAGTGTTCGGTTGTTTGGTCAAGTAAGCACTAGCCTGATTGTTGCAGTGAGTGTATTTCATAGATGGATTATCATTTATGGGCAGTTAATTGCATCTACAGCTGACTGCATCTATAGCTGACAACAAAGTAGCTTGCCCTCAAAAATGGAGGGAAATCTCCATATCCAATCAATTAGATGTCTTAAAGCAAAACTGAGGGTTTCAACAGAAATAAGAATATCTGCCCCTTCTTCAGCCAGCTAGCTTCTCTTGGAAGAATACAACTTCACTTTCATTGAAGTTTCCAGATTGCAGCCTGCCCTGCAGAGTTCAGACCGGCCAGATTTCAGAATCACCTTCATCAGAGTTTCAAGCTTGCCAATCCCTGTGGTCATGTGAGACAATTCCCATAATAAATCTCTATATTTATCCTGTTGGTTCTGTTTCTCCAGAGAACCCTGACTAATACAACATTTGACACGTGGTACTTTGAGATTATAAGAATATCCTAACATTTTACTCAGTGGAATCAATGACTATTGATCCTTGTCCAAATCAATTATTATCCTAAAGGTAGAAAACTAGTCATTCTCTAAACCCACTGATCCCCTTTTTTGACTATACTATAGATCCGTTGATGACTTTTAATTCAATATGTTAATATTCTTTATCATAATTTTTGATGTTCTATTCCAAATTGGGAGCCCCTTCAAGCTGACTCACATGAACTTTGACGTTTGCTTCAGTCTCTGAGTACGTCCTTGCTTTCTGGGACAATGATAACATGTTTCAGAATGACTTTGTGCTTTCTTGGCCTTTGATCAAGATCCCCTGATTCCTTTTAGTGTGGAATAGAATTTAGAAACCAAGATCTGGGTACTCACCAGGCATGTACACTGACCACAATTTAGGCCTTTGCAGTGGAGAGAGCTTGTTAAATTAATTCTCCCAATGTTAATCTGACAACCAGGCTTCTGTTTCACCTTTCCCATATTTTTTAACCTCCCTTCTCCATCTTGAAAATCCCTAATTCTTGACTATATCAGTTTGTTTATGTATTTTTCTCTATCCAACAATACACTCAAAATTGTTTCAGAATAACTACCCCCATACCACTACCAAACAGTAAATAAAGCAAGTTAAATTCAGATTTATTTCCAGTTCTTTTTATCCTTAAAACATATCCCATGAAGGGAATAGAGTCAGAACATACTAGATTCAAAAGTTACTTGATTTCATTCTTTTTCTCTCTGTGATTATATAACAGCAATTTGAGATAGCATTATTTTGTTGTTTTTTTAACATGTGTTCAATTTTAGGGCTTACTCCCAAGCATTATTTTAAGTAACAAAAGGCAAAGTACAAAATAATTTGAGCTGTAGGTTAATATTTGAACAAAAAGGAGGAAAAAATGAAGCCAATATTCATTTGTTTGCCTATGAATAAGAATATGTACGGAAGTGATCATTGACTCTGGAACAGGAATTGAGTGGCTGGGACAGGAGAAGGGAGGGGATACATTCCACTGTTTGCCTCTTTGAAAAATTTTGACTCATGTAACTGCATTATCCATCAGAAAATAAGTAAATAATTTAAAAGGAAACAGCCACTTTTTTTTTCTTCCATCCAGCCCTGTCACATGTCATTTACCTTGAAGCCTCTGTGTAGGCACAGCTTCTATGGGATTTTATCTGATCGTAAGAGAAACTCCCAATTTCCCTTGCCTTGACTTTCTGCTCTCTCCTCAACTGATGAATCATCCAAGCCAGGAGGCTCATTTTCCAAGCATTTGAATCACTTCCCCGGGATGTTTCCACGAGCATGACAGCACATACTTGTGCAGTGTCTAGATGTACTTGTTAAGTTTCTTAGGAATTTTTTTTAATGATTCAGTGCATTCTCTCTCTGAGCTGCATCTTGTCACTTTCAACATTCAACAGATATATTTGGCTCATGTGCAGTTTTTGATTCTCATAGAGGAGGAATTTTTCATTCTCTCTGTTCTCCCTGGTACCAGAGGAATTTTCAGGCAAATGCCTCTCTCTCTCTCTCTCTCTCCCCCCGCCCCTCTCATTTTTCTATTTTCTGGTCTACTTGGGTTCTCAGTTGAACCCAGGGGATCACAGATATCGCTTCAGGACAGTAACAATTCTGGAAGCTCAGGGTCTCTGCCAATGTGGAGAAATTTAAGATAATAATCTGGGGCTTAAGGCATCGCCATTGCATCTTCTTCCTAAGCATCATGTATTTAATCAGAATTATGTAGACTATTACGTCCTTCAACTGTCCTATGCCACTGCTTCTCTGATTATAATTTGCATGGCTTTTGTGTATCTGTGGGTATATATGCACACGTTGGTGTTTGGTGTTTTATTGCAATGGTGATTTCTTACTCTCTGCTGTTCTAGAACTCAGTGAATCCAAGTTATTTTACAAATACAGAGAAGTACACCCCAGAAACCTTCCCTGAGAGTAGAGGCTAACTGTGTGTAGCCTGGGTGGAGGCAGAGGCTGGAAGGGAGCTGTGAAGAGATATGATGTAGACAGAAAGGGCATTCTACCAAGGAGCAGGTCACCTGTATTTGAAACCTGGCTTCATCAATTTAACTTTTCATTAAATCACGTGTGCCTTCACTCATTCATTCATCAGGTATTTATTTGCATGACCTTAACCAAGCCACTTAACCTCTAAGACACGCACTCATCTTTTAAACTGGGGATAATGTTACCTGATCCATGTAATTTACAGGTGTGTGATAGGTGTTGGATGAAAGTGCTTGCTTTCTTCCATGAAGTACATGGTGATGGTACGCATTTCTGCACTTGTGGCTTGTGCCTTATTTTAGCCACTTAAACATGATACTTTGACTTCCAGGCATAAGTTTTAAGAGCCTGCATGAATTTTTCTTTTCTTTCTGTCAAGCTACTGACAATGCTCCATAGAGTGAATTCTCCATTAATCTGGGCCTCAGAGTGAGAATGATCTTTGAACAGAACCCCCTGGCAATCTGCAATGGACATACAGCATGAGCAGGCAATAAACTTTTGTTACTTTAGGCCCCTGAGAATTTGGGGATGTTTGTTACCTCAGCGTAACTCAGCCTATCCTGTCTGCCACAAAGAATCAGGGAGATATGATGATTTCAAAGCATTTTCAATACTGTGAAATAAGGCAATGGAACTGTTTGATGAGTAAAGTGAGCTTGGACCTGTGTTGGCTGGCCACACAGAGACTAAATACTTTGGATACAGGATGAAAATGAAAAGGGAAGAGAATTGGACTGGGTCCTCTGGGCACTGTCACTGGATGCTGGTGCCACCAGCTTGGGTCATTTCAGTGCACAGAAAATGCTGATTTTCATGGGTGTTATACGGCCTCACTCTTTAAGGCACAGCACAGCATGGAAATAAACTAAAGCCAAGAGGAAAGGTTAGCAGAAGTTCTGCTTTCTTCCACTTTTAGAGATGGATTTAATCTGATTTAGTAAAAACAAAGAATCACGGCCTGAAACTACACTTACTGTGCTTTAAGTCCAAAGGAATCTCATTGTAGAGCAGGTGTATTTCTGAGGGTGATAAGGATGGGAAGAGGGAGACTATTATTAGGCACATATTATGTGCCAAATAGCACATTTAGTATTACATATATGTTACGTCTTGACTCAATACCAATACACCAACCCCAAGGAAAACAAGATTCCAAGCAGTGGAAGGTCTTATCTAGTAAATGACAGAGCAGGAGTCAACCCCGATGCAGGTGACTCGATAGCCTGAGCTTTTTAGCATTACCCCAGTCTTCATCTTACATGAGTTGTTTTCTTGGATCTAAAAAGTGAGGAGATTGAAATAGAAATTTAGGTCATAGAGATGCCCAGGGAAACGAATTGCTCAAAGCTTACATAATTAATAGTTCACTTTCCAGGGCATTTTTCCATTCTGATTCTAGGGGTTAGAATTTGCCTTAACGCTGAGCATGGATGATAGCTTTGGAACAGGCCTCCAGCATGGCAAACAGAAGTGTGATAATGAGGATAAAATATGTACACGGTTTTAGGGGGTTTTTGGGACAGGGTGTGAAGTTATATTTTGTGGCCTTTTTCGTCCATGATGGTTGAGGAACACCCAATCAATAGTAAGACCGACTCTCTTATTCGCTGGGGACTATGTGTGACGGTGTTATTCAACAAAAAAGGGACCAGACTAAACTGTACTTACTCATAAAGATAATCATACAAACTTCTGCTAGACTTCTTGGACAATGTGCCAGCAAACATTCTTCAGGGTCAGGTTTGTTCAACAAAGCGCTGCCTGATTTTAAAAAAATAATAATAATAAAAGTGAGGGGGAGGGGGAAGGCCCTGCTGATCATAAATTAGTTTGTTAGGCCAATAAACAAATTCATTTTTTAAAAAATTAACAACAAATTAAGCCGACTCGTACACTCAGAACCCCAGAGCGTCTTCTAACTTCTCGATAATTGTATAAATGTTCATCAGTTAAGTGGAGGGCTGAGAGATAGAAACCAACTGCAAACAGAAAGCTTTTGGAAGAGCTTAAAGATTTAGCAATGGCACAACTCCAATTTTCCATCTTTTATTTAACTCCTTTGAACTCCCACTAATTTCCAGGCAACACTTTGGAATTCCATTTTTAGCTTTGCCTTTTGAATTATTATTTTTCCCCTTGTTGTACAGAGTTGTGCATGGAGTTGGCCTCTCTTATTCATTAAAAACTTTCTCCCTGATTATTGAATAAGATTCGCTGCTAGAATGATTTAGAAATAGGGAAAAATTTGAAGAAGAAAATCAAAGTGATACGTAATCCCAGAGGTCAGAGGTAAGGTTTTGCGGAATTTCAGCCAGGAGTTTTTCTAAATGAGCACATCCTTTTTTTTTTTTTACATGGTTAATCACGAGCTGCTTTGGAGGTCTCCTGTGGAGGTGGCAGTGAGTGTGGCTGTCAAGAGCACAGGATTTGTTGTCAGATGAACCTGTATTGAGACTTGGCTCTATCACTTATTGACTTGCAGGGCTTGGGAAAACTTAACTCTAAGGCTCTTGTTTCCTCAACAGTAAATTGGGGGTAATTTTGATACTCACTGCTTATCAGTATTTGAGGGGTAAACCATGAAATAGATATAAAGCCTTTAGAATTGTGACTGACACTTATTAAACAATGAATAAATGTTTAGCTTATTACCATCATTTTGATTTTTGCCCTTAATGTCATATCATAAACTTTTTCCATGCTATTAAATGTTTTTCACAGTCATGATTTTAATGGCTGCATGATATTTTATTTTATGGATATACTAGAATTGAATCATTCCATATTGAATATATTTTTCATTTTTCGACTTCTATGCGTTATGCTGCAATGAATATCTTTCTAGACAATTTTTTGGTGGTATTCTTAATTATGTTCTTAAGATGGCTTCCTATAAATAGAATAACAGGGTCAGAGGAGTTTAACAATTTCAAAGTTCTCGATATATATTGAAGGTTTGTGCCCATTTACTCTTCTACCGTGTCTATCTATATTAGTGGGCCCAACTCATTTTCAAGGTCAACCTTAAGTATAATCATGCAATATTATCAGTTTGTCTTATTTTAAAGTCCAGGCTACACATTAAATCAATTTTATATCTAATATGCTGTTTTTACTTTTCTAGAGGAGGTTATATTTCATTTGTAATCACATTTATTTAGATGAATCTTTATATATAATTGCCTTTAGTGCACATTATCAAATCTTGTGTGTTCTGTTTTTACCACTCTTGAGCTCTTTAATATTCTCGTCTTTTAATCAGTTAGAGTATGTCTTCAAATTGCTTTCTTTTTTTTTTTTAAAAGATTTATTTATTTATTTATTTATCCCCCGCCCCCCCTTGCTGCTTGTGCTTGCTGTGTCCATTTGCTGTGTGTTTTTTCCGTGTCTGCTTATCTCCCCCTTGCTGTGAGGTCCCACTGCATCAGCCCACCGCGCTGCGCCGGCTGGCCTGCCCTCACAAGGAGGCCCCGGGAAGCGAACCCGGGGCCTCCCACATGGTAAACGGGAGCTCTATCGATTGAGCCACACCCGCTTCCCTCAAATTGCTTTCTTCAAGAAGTCTTTGTGGGTGGTATAATTTCTTTAGCATTTTGTTGTTTTCATACATAAAATACAACTTGGTTAGGCCTAAAATTTGTGGGTTAGAAGCCACTAGAAATGACTTGTCTATAAGATGCCAATTTATCTGGTATAAATTAAAAATGTATAAGCAAGCAGTTGTTTTTTCTCCCCAAGAGCTAACAGAATCCATACAACTCAAGAACAGGCTGTTCAAAAGAACTTTCTGCAGTAATAGAAATGCCCTGTAGTCTGCATTGTCCAATATGGCAGCCACAAGCTACTTGAAATGTGGCTGGTACCACTGAGGAACTGAATTTTTAAATTTGTTTATGTTTAATTAAATATCTACTTACTGCTAGTGGCTACCTACTAGACAGCACAGCTCTCGAAATATAGAGTGGAAAGGAATCTTATCGGCTCACAAACCAATCTTCCTTCCTTGAGTAAATCATATTACCTTTCTAGATCTCCATTTCCCCACCTATGAAATGATATCACTTTCTCAGTACTACATAATCACTTAATGTTAAATCTTAGACCTGAGTCATCAGTAACTCTCAGCTTAGTTTTGTTTCCTTCATGTCATGGTGGAATTGGTTTGTTTAAACTTTGAGCTATAACATCAAAGACAGCAAATTAAATAAAAAATTTTTTTTCCTATTCCCAAGCCTTTTAATCTCATAGTTTGGGGTTTACCTGACCATCCTATCTACAATGACATTCTTACTCATTCTTTATTCCTAAATCCTGCTTAATTTTTGTTTCCTTATCAGTATGTGAAATTATGTGAACTATTTATTGAATCATACATTTATCTGTCTCCGCACTAGAATGTCAGTTCCATGGAGGCAGGGACTTTTTTCATTGAGGCATTCTCGTTGTCTACAAAGGGATCCATGCATACTAAGTATTCACTATATCTTTGTTGAGATATATATCTTTGAATGAGTAAAAAGAAATCTACAAACCAAATTTAATTGTGTGTGGAGGGGTGTGTTTGCAGTTGATGGTGAGGGAACCACTATATCCAATCACATAGAGATTTTAGTTGCCAGTTAACAGCTTAGTTTTGATTTGAGAGTTTATCTGTTTGAACTCTGTACTTGGAAAGTTGGGGAAGTGTTTTAGTTTGCTAAAACTGTTCAAAGCAGATAACATAAAATGGATTGGTTTTAGTAATGGAAATTTATTAGCTTACAAGCTTACAGTTTTGAGGCTGAGAAAAATTTCCAAATCAAGGCATCATCAGGTGGTGCTTTCTGCCTGTGTCACATGGCAAGGCACATGGTGGCATCTGCTGGTCTCTCCCTTCTCTTCTGGGTTTCTTTGCTTTCAGCTTCTTGCTTCCATGGCTTTCTCTCTCTGTCTGAATTTTACCCTCTTATAAAGGACTCCAGTAAGAGGATTAGGACCCACTCTGAATGAAGTGGGTCACATCTTAACTTAAAATCCTTCTTACAATGGGTCCACACCCACAAGAATGGGTTAAATTTAAGAACATAATTTTCTGGTGTCCACACAGCTTCAAATCATCACAAGAGGCAAGCTGTCATGCTGAGGTATATTCTTCCCAAATAAATTGTCAGTTGGTGAGGGGAGCTCTGCTTTTATTCCCACTACGCTTGGAGCAACCTACCTTATGAGAAGGTGGTGAATCAGTTCATGTGATGGGATGACCGAGGTCCAGCCTAAGAAAGCCTCATTCCCTAAAATCATCCTCAACTAGCTGTGTGAATCTGTAAAATGGGGGATGTGATATCTGCCTCATAGTATTGACATGAGGACTCGATGAGATAACATATGAGAAGTATCCAGTACAATGCCTGCCAATATGTGTTGTCCTCTCTCTCCCCTGGTCTAACCCTAAAGGTTATATACAAGTGGTACTCCAAATCCACATTTTCTGTCTCAAATACTGTGCTCTTACAATTACACCAGACTTGGTGCTCAGCCTGTTCGTCTGATGGCTATTCAACATAACTGAGGTGGGCGTAGTATGGGGTTAGAAATGGGGATCGTTGACACTGATGTTCATGGATTATCCCAGGCCAAGTCTTCCAAATCCAATCCAGCTTGGATGGATGTGTACAGGCAAAACTATCCTGAATGGGCAGCCTTGGGTCAGCCTGACCCAGCACCTTGCCCAGTCTAGCTGCATATCTACTCTGAGAGTCTATAAATGCCAAGAAGCCCTTACAATGAAACCCTTCACAATGGAGTGCCTGGATTTTATTGAGAAAAGCCAATCCCCTCCCATCTGTCATTTGGCACTTAGCACTGTAGTTATTCTAGATGAGTGAACACTTGTGTTATATTTTCCAATAGCAAAACTGGGGTCACCAGGGTGCCTGCTGTTTTAGCCGAATCCAGATGGGGTTTTCCTATAAACAAGTGCACATGGAATATTTATGCCGCCTGTGGCACCTGACGCCTTAATACTTAGGACTTCTATGTAGTAGCCACTCTTCCTATAAGTCACTTTAGCACGCTAAGTAAATATTTTAATATAGCCATGTCACTGTTTATTATAGAATGGCTTGGGCCCAGATCTTGCCTAATGCTTGGTTAAAAAGTCAGTTTATACCATCCTTTAAAGTGAGTCAAAGAATGCATAAACGCCACTCTTTTGTTACTCAGAACTCGGTTTACTTTACTTTTCTGTAAACCTTGTGAAATGCTTGCTTACAAAAAGCTGACAGATGCCAGATTTGCTCATTAACTGGAGGTGTTTTCCAAGTCAGGAAGGTGAGGTGTGAATGTGGGAGGTGAGATTTCGTGGAGGCCATCTCCTGAAGTCCACTGTCCAGGAGGCCTGCCACGTTGCCCTGTGATCTTGGCAAGTAATGAGGTGGGCCCATGGCCACCAGGCAGTGAATGGGAATGAGAAATATTGAGTCAGAGTAATTGTTCCCAAATTAACCCTGCCGTTGGGCAGCCTGAGATGTGGAGGGACACTTTGAAAAGTCAGAGTCCAATCCCTGACCTCTGTGAAACAAGTGATAACACTCCTTGGGTAAAACCAGGTTTTTACCCAACTCTAAGTAGATTTTAATGTCTAAGCCTTACCCTGAAGGCTGAGACATTTCTTACAGACCTGCCAATTGAATTTTTGACATCTGTTTTCAAACGTCTGTGTCCTTGATTAACTAGGAGAGTATGTAAATGAATTATTGCATAATATCAATTCAATTATAATAATTTTATATTAAAAATCAGTGTTTAATAAGCTACAGTTATGAAACAGTTAACAAGTCTCAGACAAACAGAGACATAATACTCTATAGCAAGGTTTAAAAGAAATTGAACCTTGTGTATATTCACTATCTTGACTGTGGTGATGGCTTTATGGGTGTGTACACATGTTATAACTCATCAAATTGTACATTATAAATATGTGCATAGTATTTATTTATTCTTGTGTGTTTCAGAAGGAGCAGACACAATAAACACATGATATTTTCTATTAAAAAAAAAAACAACAGAAAATAAAGTCATTGCCTAACTAAAAAAAAAA
>JAQZBX010006372.1:12956-41457 GCA_029593785.1 Cabassous unicinctus | reverse complement strand
TAAAGTATAAAAATAAAATACCTGGAAAATAAAAAAAAAAGAAAAGAAATTGAACCTTTTGAGAATGATAGAATTCTTGTTAGCAATTTATCAATCATTTCCTTGAGACTCATTTCCTTGAGAGACACTCTATCTAAAGTGATATTCTCCAAAGTTTCTATGAGATGGCTCTGGGCTAATGAGAAAATATGTACATTCTAGTGGTACTTTCTACTAGATTCTTGATTTTTTTATTCAGCACATAATGTCACTTTTGGCTTGTTAACTTGCTTTATGAGCACTTAAAGTGCATCTCTGTGGAAGCCAAAATAATGGCTTCCTGAAGATGCCCATGTCCTAAACCCTGGAACCTGTGAATATGTTATATGACATTGTGTGAGTTTGAATTTTGTGAAACCCAGAAAAAGATTATTTTCTTAAAATAATCTGTGGGTGTGGAGCCCTTTTGATTGGACTGTATCAGTGGGGTGTGACAGGTTGGGTCTTCGACCTCTTACTGGAGCTTTATGTAAAAGGAGACACACACAGAGAAGGGAGCTCTGCCATTTTGGATCAACCATGTGAGAGAGAGGACTCAAGGATTGCTAGCAGCACAAAGCCCCCAAGAGGCTGGGCCTAGGTTGCAGCTCAAGGCTGAAGAGATGGTGAGCCCCAAGAGGAAGGGAGGGTCCTCGGTACAACTCGCCCACCATCTTGCTTTGCCATGTAGCAAGATACCAGGATCACCAATAGCTCACTTTGGTGGGAAGGTATCTCTGATGGTGCTTTGACTTGGACATTTCACGGCCTCGGAACTGTAAGATTTTCCCCTAATAAAATTCCCATTATAAAAGCCAACCCATTTCTGGTATTTGCATTGGCAGCCCTATGGCAAACTAAGACACAATTCAAAGGGAAATTAAGGTTGCAGATAGAATTAAGATTGCTAATCAGCTGACCTCAAAATAAGGAGATTTTCTGGATTATCTGGGTGAGCCCAATGTAATTTTACACAAGCTGCTAAATTTGTGAAAATTTGTTGCAGCAGCAATAGAAAACTAACATACCATTTACAAAAGCAATAGACATGGAAGAAAAAGTATCTGGACAATAGCAAAATCTATATAAAATAAAGTTAAAATTGCCATATTTGATCATGTACAGAGACTTTTTAATGGGTATCTAGTCCTTTTTCACTTTGTATACATAATTTTTTAAGAATACAGAATCCCATTGCAGCCTCATCTGCTTTTATTACCTACATCAGCATTTTATCATACCCTTAGATATTATTAGAAAACAACATTCCATTTTATGGATGTCCCACAATTAGTCTAAGCAATGACTTAAATTTTATTTGTGACAAATGTATTTGCATATCTTTGTATATCTCTTATATCTCGGTAAAAATATCTAGAATTGAAATACTGAGTCAGAGAGGTATGACTATGGTTAGTTTCTGTATATGTGTTACCACACTATCTTCCAGAAAGATTGCTTTAATTTTCATCTCACGGGCAGCATGGGACTATATCTATTTCTCCTCACCATTGACACATAGTGGGCATTATCACTTTTTAAAATTGCCAGGTTGAGAACTTTAAAAGTATATGTTATCAGGAAGAAGCTATGGCCAACACATCCACGCCAAGACAACTTGGTATTTAAAACCAAATGGAGGCCCGAGAATAGTGGAAGGATTGAGAACATTGAGAGAATCGTTGCAAAGGGACAAGTAGATTTTTACTCCTGGTGACCTTTGAGCTCTATAAATGAGGCATTCTTAGCCTGCTTCCTTGAGACCTGAAGTCAAAATGATAGCAATTAAATCACCTTAGCAAGTGTATCACTAGACCCATCTGCTTTTCTACATTACCTGCATGGGACCTCAGCTAAAAATAGGAGGACGCTAGTGAGGCAATAGATTTTAATGATATCTTCTTGGCTTTGTTTTCCTTTTCTTTTTGTATCTGCCCCTCTTTAGTTTACACATATTTTTCACCTCTTATTTTGATATTTTCACCTCAGCCTGTTTTCTTCTTCTGATGTTGATTCTCTTGCCTGGAAACCTTGTCTCCTTACTCTGCCAAGTGGGAGAGATGGAATGTTGATGGACAGTGTTCTGCCTGCCTCAATAGCACATTGTCCTGGGGACTACACAAATGGCTGCCCAGTTCTCAAGCCTGGAAGATGAATGCAATTTACGAAGCCGAAATTTCAGAGCCCCCACTTTGCACAGACCCTTTCTGAAGTCCCAGGAAGGGTCCTAGCAGTGTGTTCGCCTTGTCATATGTTTTTGTAAGTTGCATGAGTAAGATATTTTTATCACAGTTGGTTAAGACTGCTGTCTCTTTCCAATTCCACTTATTGTCTCTTGTACTTAGCCTCAGGTAGGGTGGCACTGGTGTGGCTGCCAGGATTTGGTGATCTGGCTGAGGGACTGCATTCAGTTTGCATTTAATGGCATGTATTTATGTGTTTTGCAGTCATTTCCTTGAGTTGTTATTTCTTGCTGTCCTGGTGTAGGAGTGGCTTCTCACCCTTCAGTGAGACATCAGGGTTCAGAAACAGAGGTCCCCTCATGTCGCTATGTGAATGTGTCCCATGGCAACCTGTACTTGAAGATCGAAATGTATGGAACTGAAAGCTAGTCTGTGGCAGACTCTTCCAAATCTAATAATGTGTAAATGAAACAAACATAGGTGTTTCTCAAATTTATAAAAATCCTAAAAATTTATATGATATTAATAGTGTTCCTGGGAAGCTAAAAGAAACTTTCCATTGTCATCCTTTGAAAAGGTGATCAAAGAGCATGTAACCAATAAATGTGGGGAAGCCAGAATTTTATTAGGCGGCTATTTATTAAATATATCATGCAGACATTTGGATTCTTATGACGTTGACGGTCTTTGTCAGTTTTTTAAAAATTGTAATTTGTTGTGATTTATTTTTCTCTTCCTAAATGAAGTCTCTTTGGGACATCTAATTTTGCATTCTTTTACCTAAATAGGTTACCTAAAGATGGTCCCAAAATTGCCTAAGTTCCAGATTCCACAAAACCTGAATCTGCCCCTGTCTAGCTGGTTGGGTTCTTCCACCTCTGAGTCAGGGACCACATTTTGTGGGATTTCCAGGGGTCTGCTACCTTTTTGAGGTAGACTTGGTTCCATAGAGAAAAGCTTGAGCTACATCATAAACTGAAGCCTGCATGAGTTTTCTCAACCTAGCTCCATCTGTCTTATAGGAACCCCAATTCTTCCCAGATCTTGGCATTAGGTTTCCCACTATTTTTATTTATCAACATTACTGTTAAGGTTTTCCCCGTTTGAATCTTTTTGGAATTTAAGTGAGAAGCTTGGAGATGTTGCATGCAGAGATGTACTTAGATACTCTTCAAAACCAAAAGCCTGATGTACTCTTAAATCTTACTTGGAACATGCGTAGGAAATCTAAAATTGTGTCCTTCTTCTGGCAGTAGCAGTGTTTTCTAGGAAGACGTTTATTCTGATTATCCACATTAGTTTTCCTGTTTTGAACTGAGGTGTCCTTTTCTCATATCTGGTGATTTTCTTTCTCTCCTACCTGATAAGGAACAGGAACCAGGAGGGAACATATGCTTACCCCCATTGGACATTAAAATTGTTTCTTTCAGAGACTGATGTGGACATTTTGTTAAATAGTTCTTGTCCCGATGGAAGGGGAAAGGAAAGGTATAAGTTTACCACAGTTTTACTTTACAAATTCAGAGATCTAGAAGCATTGGGGAAGAGAATGAGGGTGGCTCAAGCATGGCTCTCTTCTCAGGAAACTTCACTTCTCTTCCAAAGAATTGCTTAGCAGTTACCTGGCATAGAGACCCTATTCTTTGCCAGGCACAATGGGAACCAGCCATTGCAGTGGTCCTCCTCTTTTTCTGGGTCAAGCATTAGAAGAGATAAGCATTAGGAGCTTCCAATTGAGGGTCACCTCTGGTGTGAAGGAATTGGCGATATATCCCAGATGTGTCCCCTGGCTGTTGCCCGGATATCCTTTCCTTCTTGTATGCTCCTCTCCAAGTGAAGAAGCTTTCAGTGGTTCTGTTATGGTATCTCCCATTTTCTTTCATAAATGCAGCAGGATTCTATATGTAAGATTGGCTTTTGTTTCAGTATAGAATCATCAACCATCTAATAGCAATTCCTTAAAGTTTTTGGCATGCAGTGAAATTTCCCTACTTTCCAGTGCTTGCTTACTCATTCATCCATTCATTTGTTGGTTTGAATAGCATTTATTGAGCATCTGCTATGTGCCAGCCTCTGTTCTAGACTCTTGGGATGCAGAGATGAGCAAGAAGGACAAATGAAGTCCCTGCCCTCATGGAGCTTACATGCTAGTGGACGAGACCGACAACAAATACAACAAACATATACTGCATTTAATTCATTTTATGATTCTTTTTCACATTTTAGCATCTCTGAAATTGGGATGTATTTTACAGTGGGAGCTATTACACAATTTCTGTCAGACAGATAACCATCATAATTCAGTTCTTATTGCATGCTTGGGTGAAAAGTCAATCAAAATTTTTATATTGTCATCAGTTCAACTGAGTTACCAGTATGTACATTGCTGGTACTACACATGTTGAGTTTAATTGACCTTTAAAACATCTTCAAAAAGATTACATTATGGTTTGGCCTGGAAACAAAAAAGTTATTATGAGTGCACAAAGGCACCACCATGGGGCATAAATTTGCGATTAGGAAAACCAGTGTCCACTGTTGAAGAAATGAACACAATTCCATATTGTCTTGCAAAAACAATACCCAGGCTTTACAGAACCTGAAGAAAAGAAGATGCTCACAAGTAGATGCAGCCTATCACAAGTCAAACAATGCTAACTAAAGACAGGAGAAATTGCCCAATTCTCTAGATGGATGAAAAGTTGCCAAGCAGTGAGAGGCTGGGGTAATGGATTCTTACCTCCATCACAAATCTCATTAAGGCATTGTGCCATCGTTTTATTGGTGATGTTTGGCTTTTTATTATTTATTAATGGCCTATAAATTGATGGTGCCTTATATTGATGGTGATTTAGATGAGATAAAATTCAGTAATAAGATGGCAGGTAATTGTAGCTGCTTAAAGAAAAAGTAAGTAGAGCAAGGGGGTGGAACACAGTGGTGAAACGACTATTTTAGATAGAGCAGTAAAGGAGGTGACCTTAGAGCAGAGATCTGCATGGGTGTAGAGACAATGTCATGGATCAATCTTGGAAAAGAGAATTCCACGCAGAGGGAACAGCAAAAGCATGTCTGAAGTAAGAACGCATTTAGAAATGTTCATGCAACAGCAGAAAGTTCTCCAGGGAATAAGTGGGGAAAAGTCAAGAGGAGCCAGAGATGTGGCCAGGCAAGGAGCCAAATCCTCTTTGATGCTTGAAGAGATGATGACGACTTCAGCATCTTCTCTGAGTGTCATGAGAAGCCATTCAAGAATTTTGAGCAAGAGAGTGTCTTAGTTTGCTGGAGCTGCTATGACGAGTATCACACAATGGCTTGGTGTAACAGTAGGCATTTATGGGTTCATGGTTAGGAAGGCTGGAAGTCCAAAGGTCTCAACAGGCCGTGCTTTCTCCCAGAGTCTGTGGCGTTCTGGTGCTGGCTTGCCACCATCCTAGGGGTTCCTCTGCCTCCATCACATGGTGAAGTTCTTGGTATCCTCCTATGGCATCCTGACTTCTTCTGTCTTCTAACTGACTGAGTCCAACTTTCCTCTCTCCTAAGGCTTCCAATCACACAGATTAAGGCTCTCCCTGATTGGATTTGGCTTCAACTGAATAGGAACTTTGAAGATCCTTTTCATAAATGAGCCCATCCCTTAACTAATAACAACATCTTTGAAGGTCCTCTTTATAAATGGATTCACACCCACAGGAACATGGATGAAGACTTGAACATGACTTTTGTAAGGGGCACGATTTGATCCCCAACAGAGAATGACATTATAAGATACTGTTCAAAAGAGATGTGGCTGGCTGGCATTGAACATAGACTGTAGGAGGTAAGGGTGGAAACAGGGTTATAGGTTAGAAAGGGATTCAAGAGAGAACAGGGCATGAGAAAGTGGAGATGGTTTCTATATATAAAACTCATGAGAGAACCTGTGCTCTAAAGCCAAGTGGACACATGGAGCAGAAGCAGAGCAGGACACAGGGTCTAGAGAGAGTTTGGGCCTTCCTTTTTAGATGGTTCTTTTAAGATGGGGACATTAGGGTATATGTGAATGATGCAAGCTATGTCATACTCCAGGAGAAAGAAGCAGATGATGCAGGAGGAAAGGGTAATCTCAGGTCAGAGTTCATCTCCCTCCCCTTTACCCTGGGGTCTTTTCTCAGGAAATAGGAAAGGGGGTTGGAAGATACCTGTGCTCCCATTGCCCTCTGACCCAGAGATTCGATTTCTTTCTTTCTTTTTTTCCCAAGTTCAACCACTATTGACACTTAATTCTTCATCCCTCAATTTCTTTTTTAGGATACAAGAGCAATGTGCCTATTTCAAGCTGCTTGGCTCTTTCCTGCTGTAATTTCTCTCCTCAAGGCTCAGCATTGTTCTAAAATGTGGTGCCACCATGCATGGTAGAGCCCTGAGGTTGCCTGCATGTTTAATCTCATTTATCTTCAGGTCTTTAACCCCAGCAATAAATGCTTCACTTACATGGAAAGTGAAGTTCTAAGGAAACAGAATTTTATAGTTCAGCAGATGGCAAAGAATCACACTTTAATTAGGCTTTATGGCTTCCTTTTATGTAGAGCCATTGTGCCTGGAGTTCCCAAAATGCTTAGCACTTCTTTTTTTTTTTTTCCTCTTAAATAGTTCAAATATATTTTAGCAGTCAGAACAGCTATTTTATAACATCCAAAGTGGTTTCCTCAGAAATCTTCTCTGAGGAAATCAGTCTTTTTTATCTCAAAATCATTCTGCTGAGATTAAAGTTGTATTTTTAAAATGTCCTGAGCTGTGGAATGCTTGAGCTCTCCATCTTTTCCCTTTGATCAGACATATTGCTGTTCTCTACTTTTCTTGTCTTTCCGCATTCTCCCCTCCCTGCCTTTCCACCTTTTCCTGGAAACAGAAAGCTATATGTGGAGGGAGCGCATCTGTGCAATTTGTAGAGAAGGAAGCACAGAGAGAATCTATATCTATCAATGTGTCTATCTATCTATCTATCTATCTAATCATCTATCATTATCATCATCTCAATCTAACCATCCATCTATACATACATATATACATAATACACATATACATACACATCTATATGTATATATAACATATAAGGTTTATAAATGAGAATATTTGTTAATATGTAAATATTTATATAATGATATTATGCACATCTTTTTAATACAAGCTTGACTTAATCACAATTTTGCTTATAAATGACATCAAGAAAGGTTGGAATGGTTACCTTATATATATATTTATACAGTTAACCTACTTATTTTCTACTTTACTACATTTCCCACTTCCCTTCCAATGCCTTAGTCTGCAGCAAAACATCTACTGGAAAGAGGTGTACTACCCAGCTCACCCCTCCCCTCCCCATGCCACTATACTAATGACTCCCTCTAAGTCAAGAGAATGTGTGACTTGGCATAAAACAGATGCCTCCTTCCGGCTAAACCATCCTCAAACAAGATCATCAGCTCCTTTCGTCGCTGTTCTAGGCGTAGGAAGAAGTGCTGGATGGAGCTCAGGGCACGTGGAGGTTGACTGCCCAGCTCCAGGGCACTGGGGCAGGGGGCCTCATTCTGAATTAGGGAACACCTGCCCTTGTCTTCAACCCCTCTCACTCCCCTCCAGCTCTTCCAGTTCCCTTCTCCTCCTTCACGTTCCCCTACTCTCTCAGCACGCTTTGTTGAAGAATTTGCCAGTGTTCCCTATAAATCCCTCCCAACCCCTACACCTCCCCCATTGCCCCACTTTAACTTCTCTGTCCCGTGTCCCGCCCCATTTGTACCCACTACCTGTGTTAAGGGACTGAAGTGTTCTGAGCTGATACGATAGTGCCTGTTAATGTACTCAATGTGACACCCTCCTACGTGAGATATTTATATTTTAGCAGTGAGTTTCCATAGGAAACCAATGAAACCAGTGTTTCATTTTCCCATCTCAATTCCTCTGAGAAATATAACACACTCACTTCTACTTGAATAGGGGTCAAAAGCATGGCCCAGGGAACAAAGAACTGTGGGTTTGATTCACCATTCTACCTCCTATGTATTAGCTCTACTTCAAGCACTCCACAAAGAATTTTTGAGAATAGGCTATGTGTGAGCCTCTGTCCTAGCCACTGGGGATGCAGGGGTTCACAAAACAAAGTCCCCTCTATTATAGACCTTACATTCTATAGGGGAGATGGGCAATTTTTTTAAAAAAGCTGATAATTTTTTTTAACTCTCCATGTTTTTGTTTCCTCATTATTCAAATGTGAAAAATAACAGTATCAATTAAAATTAAGGTATCACTTAAGATTACAACATACATTGCATTGGGTAAACACTCAATAAATATACACAGCTCTTAGTAGCAAAAGCAATCATCCTTCAGTGATTCTCACTCAGGGCAGGGGGAGTAGGGGCTGGCCCCAAGGGATAATCCAGGACCTGTGGTAGCTGTTATTTTGTTGTGTCCAGCAAGCTTTCCCATCTCTCTTATCCCAATAATAGAGTTTTCCCATCTTTACCACCTAGTCTTTATGACTTAATCTGGTACCCATCCTTCTAGCAATGTGTTTCATTCAAGAAATAGACACGTGACTCAAGCAAAGCCAATCCAAGTCCTTCTCCTAGACTTCCACATCAACTGTGAGTGAAAGAAGCTCTTTCTCTTTGGGAGTCTCTAAGCTAGAATCTTGCCACATGAAGAAGACTTCTCTTCAGGAGTGATGGAGGTCCACCCGCAAAGAAAAGCAGAAGCAAGAAGCAGAGATGTGATTAATATCATGATTCTATGTCAAACATAAATTTAATTTCCTTAATAAACTTTCAGGCAGCTACTACTGTTATCCCTATTTTAAAGATGGGAGAAACTGGGGCACAGAAACGTTCTTTAATTGTCCAAAGCCACACAGCTAATAAGTGACAGGGTCAGGATGTGAACCAGGCACTCTGGCTCCAGAATCTGTACACCAGGATCCTGTGAAAGAGAGAAAGAAAGAGACTGAGTAAGTGAGAGAGAAAGAAAGAGACAGACAGACAGACTGACGGAAAGAAGGCCCTGGCAATTTGGTTGCTCTGGGTTTGAGGTCCTGGTTTTCTTAGCCATGAATAGCAACACAATCTTTCCCAGATACATGAGATTATCTATGACTATGCCTATATCGTCTATGCTTTATCTATATATTTATTTCTATATATTTCTATTTCTTAAGTTGGTTTAAGTTTCTGTTACCTGCAACTGAAAGAGTCCAGACCATCTCAAAACTACATCAGGGAACTGGGTGTAGCTCAATGGTTGAGAACCTGCTTCCCATGTATGAGGTCCCAGGTTCAATCCTCTGTACCTCCTAAAATAAACAAACAAAAAAAAACAACAAAAAACTATTTCAGATGAAGGATGTTGTTTATGTGAGAGGGTGTGGGGAGTGGGGCATATGGGAATCCCTATATTTTTTGTGTAACATTTATGTAATCTAAGTATCTTTAAAAAATATATATTATTTTAAAAAACCTATCAGAACTTTCTGAAATATGCATATCATTAGGGAAAAAAACCCAGGGCAGTTCTAGTAATCCCTCCCCCCCACCAATTGCACTGCCCCATCAATCTCTATTTGAGAATTACTGCCTTAATATAACTTTTATTTCCATAAATAGTTATTTCTAATAAAGCCATCATTTAGAGACAAGTGTGGGTAATTGGAATCCAGTTAGAATGACCTTTGGAGTTGACGCTGACTTTGACCCTCATGGTACATGACCTTGGATTACTTGGCTGAATGCCTCACATAAAAACTCTGCTGGAACTGAAGACTCTTGGTAGGTTTTGTAATATTGATGATTATTTAGAATTAATGCCATTTATAAAAGATTGTTTAGAGCCATATTAATTTATAATTAAGTGAATGAATTGTTATCTGTATGATTAATTCATCAATTGATCCACATGTACAATTGCATTTTAAACATAATAACTCAAATGCATTTATGAGACTCTCCTGTGAAGCTTCCAGTGTCAACCTTGAAACTCAGAAACTTGGTCCAAAGAAATCACTTCTGTTTTCAAATGAGAGGCAGAGAGAAAACAATTTAATTGATAATTATCCATTAAACAGTGCTATGTTTAAGATTCTGTGCTAAGTACAGTCTAACACACCGGAACCTAATTTTTAACAAGGAAAAAACAATTTTCAATGTGAGAGTCATTGATAATTTAGGAAAAAAAGAGACCATAACAACTCAAAAGTCCTAGTATTGCACTCAAGGACACATTTCTTCATTTTTCATGTATCCCAGGAAACACTGATTTCAAAAGTTGAACAGAAAAAATGGACAAAATCCATTCCTGGGGAGGTTTATATTCACAGCCTCATTGTTTAAAATGCTTCCCTGCACGTTACAAATTGACAATACAAAGAATTGGTGAAATGATCAATATTTGAAGGAATCTGTCAAAAGTCTTTATTATCTGGGTTTTGGATTCTCAGTTCTGAGAATATTTGTTTGGGGAGAATGATCTCATCTTTGGCAATAATAGCTTTTGATGAATGAGAAAGTAACATGGGAAAAGTAAGAAAGAAGATGCTGTGATTATATTAACTAGTAAAGTGAAATATATACTGGACACTAGAAGTCACTAATAAGTATTAAGCTGGATTATAGGTGTTTTTAGGAGTCCTACTCCACAACTTTATAAAATGATGTGTCCATTAGCAACCCTAGATATAGTTAAGAAAATTGAAACCTTAGCCACTATGCATCAATTAGGATGACTAAAAGAAAACCGAGTGATCGTACCCAATGATGATGAGGATTCAGAGAAAGTAGAACTCTCACACACTGCTGGTGGGGATGTGATATGGTACAATCATTCTGGAAGAGAGTTTGGCAATTTCCTATAAAACTAGACATGCATTTACTGTACAACCCAGCAATTACACTCTTGGACATTTATCCCAGAGAAATGAAAACTTACATTCACCAAAAATCAGTTCACAGATGTTCATAACAGCTTTATTTAAAATAGCCCCAAACTAGAAACCATCCAGATGTCCTTCAATGGGTGAATGACTAAACAAACTATGTTACACCCATACCATGGAATACTAGCCAGCAGTAAAAAGGAACTAACTGCTGATGTATGTACAAAACTTGAGTGGAGCTCAAGGGCATTATTCCTAGTGAAAGGAATCAATCTCAAAAAAGTTGCACATTGTATGATTCCATTTATATGACATTCTCAAAACGGCAGAACTATAGAGATGGAGAACATATTTGTGGTTGCCAGGGGACAGGGATGGGTTAGGGGTTAGTTGTGACTACCAAAGAATAGCATAAGGAAACATTGTGGTGATGGAACAGTTCTGTATCTTGACTTGCATGGTGGATACACAAATCTATATATGGGATCAAATTGCATAGAACTACACACACACATACACATCAGTGCATGTAAAAACTGGTGAAAGTTCTGCAGTCCAGTTGATGGTATTTACCAATGTCAGTTTCCTGGTTTTGCTATTGCATGACATTTATAAAATATCTCCAGAGAAGAAAGCTGGGATTATAGGTATTTGGTGGGATTACAGGTGTATAGAGGTACATTGGACTCTATGTACTATTTTAGCAACTTCCTGATTCTATAATTCTTTCAAACAAGTTTTTATTTTTATTTTTTATTTTTTATTACATGAAGCTTATGTCAGAGTTATCCTTGAATCTTGCAAAGGGGTTATTTTGATAAGCCTATAATTCGGTTATCCAGTTATCTCTAGCAGTAGAAACAGCAGCAAAAGTTGGCACTAGGAGGCCCAATGGGGAACGGGAGAAACTTGCAAAAGTTTAATTAGGAGCCAGGCACAGATGGTAGAAAGTTGGGAGGGCTGACAACAGATTGAAGTCTTTGAAAATACGTTCAGGAACCAAAGGTTAATGATCCACCAGGGCTGGGCCAGCTGAAATAGCATCATGGTCCTTCCATCTAGCACGTGTTGGCATCTTAAAGGCATTGTGTGACTTATGACCCGAGAAATTAAAGAATTCAAGGGAATCAGGAGAAGGTCTTCAATAATCTGTGGACTCAGTCTTTAGAAAATATTTACTACACTGAAAAAAGTTACGGTGTAAAGAAGAAAATAGCCGTGATAAGCAGGTTAAGTCCAACTCTACTCTTCTAAAATGTTATGTCGGAATGGAAAAAGGATATACCACGTTTCACATTTACAATATAGAGTAGCGAAGCTGCACTAAATCCATGAAAAATAATGGAGAAAAGATCACACTGAAGAAACATGAGGACAAAGCAAAGCATGTTTTTTCTAAAATGTATTCCAAATGGGATACATCTCACTGAATGGGGTCCCCAACCCTAGCAGATCGCTAAGTCTGTTGAGGAGAACTTGAGTGACAGCATGAATAAATACTCAGGTAAATAATGTCATCTCTAAGCAAAACCCTTTCACTTCTTATTTGGCAGTGTGAATTCAGGCTTACCCGAGTGTCCGTTCTTACCAACACTGCACGCACGCCTACAAACTGAGAGAGTTGTTTCTGTAATTAATTTTTTTAGTAGGTAAATTCTTGTCTCTGTTTCAGAACCGCTGAAATTGCCTCGGTATTGACAATCCCATGGTTAGAGATGAAACACTGTAATAACAAATTCTTTGATTCCATCTCATATGTTCAGATTTAAATTTTTTTAAAAGGCTGATGAATTCACTGTTTTACATTTTCGTTTGAAGCCCGAGAAATTAAATATTAATCTCAGTCCATGTCCTCTAGTTGTCTTCAGAAACCACATTTTCCGTGTGGGGCCACTTGGCCCCTGTGTGACAACATGCAGTTTCTTTTCAGTAAATGTCCCCCTGAGACCTAATACACTGAATTTGGGCTAAAATTTATTGTAGTCCCAGGGCAGGGAGGGACTGGCTCGCTGGCCCCTCTTTGTGCTCTCTTCTGATGGCAGTTTGCCGGAGGTTCTGCTGCCCAGAGTCCCTGTTTATTGGAAACTGGTCTCTGGACCTACTCACTCAGATACCACCACTAGCCTGGCAGATTTTGCCAGGTGGAAGTGAATGGATTTTCCATAATGCAACACCTCATTCCAGTTCAGGAATCTCACTGTTTAACCAAGATCTGAAGTCGGAACCTTTTGCAAGGTAAATATTTAATCTTTTGGCTCTCTATTACAAACTATCAAGAGCTCCCCAGCAAATTACCACCACCACCACCACCCTGACTTTTTAAAAAAATAGATGCAATGTATGTTGGCAGAAAGGGACAGTTTTCAGATAACGAGTGAGTTTTTCACTTCTGTCCTTTAAACATCTGAAAAAATCCAGATCATGGAACAGGAACTTTAGTGAAGGTTCCAGGCTATTTTCTTTGGCTGAGTTTGGGAAATAAGGTAGGGCAGGTAAAGTTTTGAGCTATGCCTTAGATTTCATGAGATCTAGTGATGAGCTCTGTTCTGTCAAGTCACCAAGTTATGTATACATTTGCTATTTCTGGATAATCATTAAGGAAAGTATAATTTTATTGAAGCTGGAATATTTGTTTAACTATAAATACCTCATAATGAAAGTGTGCTGATACGTGCCGTCTTCTTTCCCTCCCTCATCTCTCCCTGACTCCCTCCTCTCTGTCCTCTCTCCTTCCTTTCTTCTCTCCTTCCTCTCTCTCTTCTTTTCTTTCTCTAGTTTGAGGAGAATAGTTTAATGTTCCATGTAGCATTTTGCTTTATTTTTCTTTCATGTATAGGACAGAAAATACAGGAGTGGTCCTATGCTTGCAAACATATTTCCCCTCATCTGGAATGTTTGCAATCCTGGTGATTTTTTTTAATGCCTCTATTCTGTCACTTTCCCTCTCCCATACCCAATTAGGAGAGAATATTTGTTTCGGAAAGGAGAAGGGAGAATGGCAGAGGAGGGGGGTGCTACCATTTATTGCACACCTGCTATATGTTAGTGGATGCAAAGCATTTTGCAAATGTGATTTCATAGATTTCTTTTGACATCCTTGTTACTAACTCATTCTTGGAAATCTACCCTCCTTCCCCATTCCACAATCTCATCCCCTACCTACCACAAAATGTCACTTTCTTTCAAAAGAATTCCTCCACTGCAAAAGATTTCACAAAAGTACTTACAACCCTACCAAAAGTCCCTGAAGGAACATGGTTTCTTTGGTAAAATGTGACTACATATACTCATTTGAACAAAATTTTAAAATAGGTTCATATTAAGGAAGGTTTTAAGGATGACAAGGTTAAAAAAAGAAAATAAAACATTAGAATTTTTAAATCATTTTCATTAACCCTTTACTAGTTTGTTCATCACAGATTATAACATGTTCACATCTCCCCTTCTGACAAGAGAAATACTTTCAATGCAGAGTCCCCATCTATCTCTTTAAATTATCTTTCTACTTTCTTTAACATCCAATTTGTACTTGCCATCTTCATCTCCACTTCCTCATGTCAACCTTAAATTTTTTAACTATGCAACCAACATATACATGCATTTTCATTATACACTTTGTTCAAACAATACAGATACAGAAAAAAACCTTGTCTACTCCAATGAAGCAATTAATCAATCATGTTTTCTCCCCGAGAGGTAATCACATTGGTGTGTATGCTTCTAGACAGCTTCTGTATATTTACACATATGTAGCTATAGAAACACACAGTTTTGTAGCGTATATGTCCTTTTACATAAACAGCTACCCAAGCTACACAATGTTCTGTAACTTCCCTAAATCTTGGAGTGCATTTTGTATTTTTATAAATTTACTTTATTTTTTTTAGTTTCTCCATAGTATTCCATAGTATAGATGTCTCATAGTTTAATAAAATGTTTCCTTTTGAAAGACAATTGTGTAGTTTTCAACTTTCTATTTTTGAAACAATGTTGCATTGAACATTGTTGGGCATGTTTCTTGGTGCGTATGTACAAATATTTCTTTAAGATGCATAAAAAGAAGTGGAATTGCTGGCTCCAAGGGAAGAACCATTTTAGAATATAATAGCTACTGCAAATGCTTTCCAAAAGACAATACCAATTTGCATGCAAGTCCTCAAAAACATTTGATCTTATCAATCCTTTAATTTTATCGCAATCTTATAATATGAACATTGTACTGCTCATTCCTGTTTGCTTTTCTCTAACTTGTCTGTTCATATCTTTTGCCCATTTTTCAATCAGACAGCTTATATTTCTCTTATTGAATTTTAGGAGTTCTTCATATATACTAGAGAAATAAAGCCTGTATACTAAACCTTTGGTTGCTATATGTATTAGTCAGCCAAAAGGGTGCTGATGCAAAGTACCAGAAATCTGCTGGCTTTCATAAAGGGTATTTATGTGGGGTAGAAGCTTATAGTCACAAGGCCATAAAGCATGTTACTTCCCTCAGCAAAATCTGTTGCCTCATGTTGGAGCGAGATGGCTGCAGGTCTCTATGAGGGTTCAAGCTTCCTCTTAAGGCTTTGTGGTCCCAGCTTCTTCCAATATCAGCTGTAGGCTGGGATAAGTCTTGTCCCTCTCCTGGGGCTCGTTTCTCTCTGGGCTCAGCTGCTCTGCTCTCTCCACAAGGCCAGCTGTAGGCTATCAGGCTAATGGCTCATCTCTCTTCACGGGGCCTCTGCCACATCTGCTTCTATGTACTTACTTCCTGGGCTCCAGCTCAAAACTCCAACTTCCCTTCTCTGAGGTGCAGTTTCTCTGTGAGTCCCTGCCTACCAAGGGGGAAGGGGCTCAACCTTCTACTGAAGTGGCTCAATCAAAACCTTAATCATTATTTAATCAAGTGAAACCTCTGAATCCAATATAATCTAATATGCCCAGAGGAAAAAACCAGTTTACAAACATAATCCAATATCTATTTTTGGAATTCATAAATAATGCCAAACTGCTACACAATATTTGTTGCAAATCTTTTCTCCATCTGTTGCATGTCTTCTAACTTGATGATATCTTTGGTCATGTAAAAAATGTTAGTTCTGATATAGTTGTATTCATTAATACTTCCCTATGCTTTAGATTTCTGCCTTGTTTAAGAAGGGAACCCTACTCCAAGATCATAAATGCACTCTACATTCTCTTCTAATATTATTGATGCTTTGTTCACATTTAGATGCTTAATAGATTTGAAATTTTATTTCTGCGAATACAGCAAAATAGAAATCCATCATCTTATTTTATCTATCCCAATGTGGACAGCTAGTTGTTTCCACAAAATTAATTGAATAATTTATCCTTTTGACAATGGACTCAAAATGTTGGCTTTATTCATGTGTCTCTTTCAGTTCTGTTTCATTGATCTACTTGTCTATTTTTGTGCCATATTTGTAATCACAATTGCTTTATTATAAATATATATAATATTTTAAGGCAAATCCCATCTCATTCTTTTTGTTTTTTAATCATCTTGGCTATTCATGAGCATTTACTCTCCCAAGTCAAATTAACTCTTGTTTTTATTGTTTTTTTAAATAAATGGAACCATACTGAACTTACCATTTTGAATTATTATTTTATCATTCAAGTTTACTGTTACCTGTAAATATAGTTCATTAGTTTTAAGTGTTCTGTTTTAGGTACGTTGTATGAAGTTACCACAGCTTATTTACCTATTTTCTTCTTGATGGGCATTTGGATTCTTTCAGGGTTTTGTTCAATATTATAAATTGTGTTCTGATGGACATCCTTGTATACATGGACAAGAATTTCTGTGTGAGTAATTTTAAAAGTAGAGTTTCTGAGTGCAGTTTATGTCTATTTTCAATGTTATAAAATATTACTTTTGTTCTCAAGGTAATTACACTCATACAAGCAGTGTATGATGGGTCCGATTCCTTTACATCCTTGACAATATTTGGTATTATCAGACTTCTTAATTTTTATATATCTGAGGCATGTCAGCCTGTCATTTTTGTTTTAACTAGTATTTTGCTAATTATTATTGAAGCTGGACTTTTTTCCTTTTATTTAGTGGCTGTCGGGAGTACCTCTTCTGTAAATGACCAAGTCATGCTTTTTATACATATGACAGGAAATTAAGAACTGTGCTTCTTTTTTGTCTTTATTTTTAAATATATTTATTTTTGTCTTTGGTGTGTTTCTCTTTCAAAATTTGTAACAAATGTCTTACAACAATGCAAGGTGTTGGTGGTAAGTTGATGCCTGGGACCCCTGTATGATGATATGCATGTTTGTTTTGTAAGTTCACAGCTTTTACTATATACTTATTGTTTTATGTATGTTCATGTATGAATGATATTAAAAAATAATAATAATAGGGTAGGTTGGGGGGAAAAATACAACAAATGTAAGATACTTTGGTTAGTAGTAATATTTTGAGGATGTTCTTTCATCATTTTTTAAAAATGTTTCACAACAATGCAAGGTATTAGTGGTAGGGTGAGGTATGAGAGCCCTGTATGATATTATGCATGTTTATTTTGTAAGTTCTCAACTTTTACTATACACTTATCATTTATGTATGTTTATTCTATGAGTGATATACTTCAATAAATTTTTTAAATAAAAGAAAGAAAATACATGGGTTTTATTTGGATTTTTAGCCTGTTTTAAAAATCTTTTAACATGGGACTTAATCATATTTATTGTGATGATTGAAATACCTAGGTTCATTTATGCCATTTTATTCTGATTTACTTACTTTTCTATGCTGTATTTCTTTTCTTCTTTTCCTGCTTTTTGAAGGATTGAATTTCTATTTTCCCTCAAGTTGTTTTGAAATTATATTGCTTTCTTTTTTATTTTGTATTTATATTTTATTTTGATGGATTCTAATATTATTAACAAGCACTATATGTTTATAATTAACATTTTATAATACTTCTTAGAGTTGGTCAGTACCTCTTCTGTGATTGATAGATCACAGTTTTTAAGAATATGATCTTCAGAGTCAGTGTACCAGGGTTCAAATCTTGGCTCTGTCATTTACTTGCTGTGTGATTTTGGGCAAGTCACTCAACATCTCTGTGTCTCAGTGTCCACATCCAAGAAATGAATGGATAAACAAAATATGTTTATCCATTCATATTTCCATACAATGAACTATTATTCAGCATTAAAAAGAAATGAAGTTCTGATTCCTGAGACAACACGGAGGAACCCTGAAGACATCATGTTAAGTGAAATAAGCCAGACACAAAAGGGCAAATATTGCATGATCTCACATTATAAATCAGATTTTGTAATTTCGTTTAATGTAATAGACTAGCAAGGCACTGGTTTTTACTTTCTGGTTTTAACCAGTCAATTATAAACATACCTTCTCTACTAAAATTGGGCTACATGAGAAAGGTGTGAGGCAGTCCAAGTTCAAAATGTATTCTCTCCTTTTCACCTCCTTGATTTGTGTTATTTATCTGATATCAGAAAAAAATCCAGGACAAGCCAATATGTCAAGCCCTCAACGTTGTTGCAAGTAACTATGAAGCTGGTCCTTCAATGAGTTAATCTTGGTGGTTACCGTGGGTCCCAAGGGGAGAGGGAGGGAGGAATAGAATAAATACATTTTTGGGGTGAGGGAATTGTTCTACCTCATCTTGCAAGGATGTATACAGACCACCTCAAACTTCATCAAAATCTATAAAAGTGTAAGGTCCAAAGTGTAAACCACAATGTAAATCATTGACCACGGTTAGTAACAATGTTTCAATATTTGTGCAATTGTAACAAATGTACCATCCACACATAAAATGTTATTAATAGGGGAAAGAGGAGAAGGGAGAGGGTGTTGGGTATATGGGAATCACCTATATTCTGTACATGACTTTTCTGTAACCTAAAGCTTCTTTGAAGACAAAATGGAAAAATTAAGACACTGGGCTAATAAGTGTCGATAAGGATCATTAGAAGCAGGTTCCTCAAAAGTCAGATATAAGATAAAGGTAGCTTGTGCCTCGCTAGTCAACATCATTCTGCCTGGATTATCCAAAGCATGAAGCTGAAAGAAAGCAAAAGGAGGATAAAAATGTAAAAGGAATAACAGAAGTATCCTTATTGACAGATGACATTTTTTACCCTTGACAGAATTAAATAGAAAACTATTAGAAAACAAAGAATTCAGAAATTTGCCCAGTTTCTAAATTAATGTTTAAAACCATAGTGTTCCACATAAATTACTATGTGGTTTTTATAATGGATGAAAAGATCTCTTTAGAATATAAAATAAGTAGGAATAAATTTGACATACATGATCAATCTGAAGAATACTTTGAAACTTTACTGAAAGACACAAAGTAATAATTAATAAAGAAATGGGCATCCTATTCTAGAAAAGAAATCCTCAGTATTTGAAAAAGTGTCTATCTTCCCTTAATAAATTAATGCAGCAGTGATACATATAATATCAAGATTTTGTGGGGAATCGACACAAGCTGATTCAAAATTTTAAATTTAAGTCTAAGAAATAAAGGAGCATGAAGAGCCATTTTTTTTCAAAGAAGATTTTTAAGTATGCTAGGACTTGCCCTAGCAGACATGAAAATATATTATTTTTTAGTTATTAACCACTAAAACAGTTTAGGATTGGATCATGAATAAAAAGATCAACTAAGAGAGTGCACAAATAAAGCCAAATGCATTTGGTAATTTAGTTCTTGATAAAGGTGTTATTTTGCATTAATTAGGAGTAATACTTTATTCAGTAAATGAGATGAGGACAACTGATAAATAACGTGGGAGGGTGGAGTTTGATCAGCATCTCCCTCCATGAATTCTATGTAGATTAAAAGTTTAAATCTTAAAATGAAGCTTTGAAAGCACTAGAGAGAAAAGTGGAAGTTGTTGATCCAGCAGTTCCTCTTTCAGGAATATACACTAAAGATGCATTTTGCCCGAAATAAATAGATGCTCGCCTAAGGATGTTCACTGCATTTCTGTATATATATTAGCAAGAGACTGGATACACAAAAATATATCAATAGATTAATTAATCAGATAAGGATACAGCCATATAATGGAATCAGTTTGAATCTAGTTGGCTGTAAAAAGAGTGAGGCTGATACACACACACACACACACACACACACACACACACACACACCATGAGAAATGTCCACAGCAAATAAGTGGAAAATAGTGAGTTTCAGAAGAGCGTGTTTATTGTGCTCTTGTTGTATATCAAGAATTGGACAGGTGAGATGTCCTCATAGGTGCAGATGCAAGTATAGAAGTAGGTATTAGTGAAATAAAAGTTTATATGTGTTTGTATACCTGTAGATAAATTTAAAAGTGTAGATGATAGATTTGTACATGCATTCCATTTTTCTGAATATATCCCAGAAACTGCTAGTAGCGATAACCTCTGGGGAGAGAGCTGGGGTTCTAAAATGAAAGGATGCCATTAATTTTATAATAGTCACTTCTGTGCCATGTAATATTTTTAAGAACCTCTATGTGTATGAGAAAAACTGGATTTTAAAAATAATATAAAAATCCAGAGTAAACTAGCCATAAAACTGAGTGCCTACAGGGTCCCTTACAATTCAAGTACAAGAAAGCGTGACATCAATTTTTGCTTTCTACTGATGCTTTTTGATATATATTTTTTCAAATCTGTGTTTTTTGTTTGTGTTTCTTCCATGTTCTTAGCTCCAATAGTTTGAACTTGTCAGACAGGGCACTTCAGGTAACTATGTAATTATTGTACTTTGTAACAGTGTAACACATTTCCTGTTATAAAATGTGAGAAGATTCTTTTATTCATTTATTCAACAAATTATTATTGAGAATCTTCTATGTTCCAGGCATTGTTCTCTAGGCACTTAGATATCTCAGAAAACAAAACTTGAGGTTATGCCAAGCCTCTCTGCAGAGTGAAGCTGGACATTTACGAGACTTGAAAGTATGTGTGTGTTTTAGTTTGCTGGGTTGCCTAAGCAAATACCGTGAAACGGGCCAGGTTAAACAATAGGTATTCATTCACTCATGGTTTAGGGACAAAAGAAAGCCCAAATCAAGGTGTCATCGAGGCCATGCTTTCTCCCAAAGACTGTGACATTCTGAGGCTGGCTGCTGGTGATCCTTGATGCTTAGTTTGTCACATGGTAAGGCACACGGCAGCATCTCCTGGTCTCTCCCTTCTCCTCTGGGCTCTGTTTAATTTCAGCTTATGGCTGCTCCCTCTGTGGTTTTCTCTCCATCTGACTTTCACTTTTTTTAAAAATTATTTTTTATTATTTTTTAAAGAAGCTTTAAATTACATAAATGTTACATCAAAAATATAGGGGATTCCCATGTACCCCACACTCTCCCCACACACTAACATCTTTCATTAGTGTGGTACATTTGTTACAATTGATGAACACATATTGAAGCATTGCCACTAACCATGGACTATAGTTTACATTATAGTTTACACTTTGCCCCACACAATTTTAAAGGTTTTGACAAAATGTGTAATGGCCTGTATCTGTCTTTGCAGTGTCATGCAGGACAATTCCAATGTTCCAAAATTGCCCCGTGTTACACCAATTCATCCCTCTCCCTCTCTTCAGAAACTCTGGTGGCCACTGCCTTTATATCAGTGACACAAGTTCTTCCATTACTAGAATAATAATAAGTCTACTTTAGTCCTTAGTTTCAGTCCCCCTTATGTTTGTTCATTCCTCAGTCTTGAGGATTTGGGGATGGTGATGCCCACTCTGCTTCCTGTTGAGAGGGGGCTTAGATCCCATGGGGCAGATGGGTGGAGCTGTCTTGCTTACAGGGGTAGAGGACTCCAGTAATAGGATTAAGAGCCATCCTGATAGAGGGGGCCACACCTTAACTGAAGTAGCTTCATCAAAAGGTCCTATTTACAATGGGTTCACACCCACAGGAATATATTAAATTTAAGAACATGTTTTATTGGGGTACATACAGCTTCAAACCACCACAGTATGCTTTAGGAGTTTTCAGGTAACCAGAAAAGATTTAGAATTTATCAAATACAGTTAGGGAAATGGATGTGGCTCAAGCAATTGGGCTCCTGTCTACCATACGGGAGGTCCAGGGCCCAGGGCCTCCTGGTGAAAAGATAAGCCGGCCCACGGCGAGCTAGCCCATGTGGAGAGCTGGTCCACGCAGAGTGCTGACCACGTAGACAGCTGGCGCAGCAAGATGATGCAACAAAAAGAGACACAGAAGAGAGACAGTAGGAGACACAGCAGACCAGGGAGCTGAGGTGGTGCAAGAGATTGAGCGCCTCTCTCCCACTCCGGAAGATTCTGGGATCAGTTCCTGGTGCTGCCTAAAGAGAAGACAAACAGACACAGAAGAACACACAGCAGACAGCAAGCCCAAAACAATGGGGGGGGGAGGGGAGAGAAATAGATCTTTAAAAGAAAAGATTAAACATAAAAGCACATTTATGTTTTTAAAATGCATCCACAATATTTAATAAGTACTAGCCTAAGAGTAGAAATTGATAGAAATAGACAGTAAAGAGAAAGCATTAATTTGTACCCAAGTTTAGGCATTTTAAAATACCTTGCTTCAGATTTATTAAGTGGAAATTAGTGAGCTTTGGAGGAATTCAAACACATACATTGTTTGACAGAGTATAAACAATATAACCACTTTGGAGATCTATTTGGTAGTTTCTTATAAAGTTAAACATGCACTTACCATATGACCCAGAAATTCTATTCCTAGGTATTTATCCAGGGGAAATGAAAAAAGTCTGTAAAAAAGACTTATACAGTACCATGCTGTTTTTACCACTGTAGCTAAGTAATATGCTTTAAAGTCAGGAAGTGAGATTCCTCCAACTTCATTCTTTTTAAAGACATGTTTGACTATTCGGGGCCCCTTACCCTTCCAAATGGATTTGATTATTGGCTTTTTGATTTCTGCAAAAAAGGGCTGTTAAGATTTTTATTGGGATTGCGTTGAATCTGTAAATTAGTTTGGGTAGAATTGACATCTTTACAATATTTAGTCTTCCAATCCATGAGCAGAGAATGCCCTTCCATTTATTTAAGTCTTCTTTGTTTTGTTTTGTTTTTTTTAGCAAAGTTCTGTAGTTTTCTGAACACTGTTCCTTTATGTCCTTGGTTAAGTTTATTCCTAAATATTTAATTGTTTTAGTCACTATTATAAATGGAATTTTTTTCTGATTTCCTCCTCAGAATGTACATCAGTAGTGTATAGGAACGCTATTGATTTTTGTGTATTAACCTCCTGCCACTTTGCTGAACTCATCTATTAATTCTAGTAGCTTTGTTGTCAATTTTTCAGGATTTTCTAGATGTATGATCATGTCATCAGCGAATAGTGAAAGTTTTACTTCCTCCTTTCCTATTTGGGTGCCTTTTATTTCTTTACGTAGCCTAATTGCCCTAGCTAGAACTTCTAGCACAATATTGAATAATAATGGTGACAGTGGGCATCCTTGTCTTGTTCCTAATCTCAGTGGGAAAGCTTTCAGTCTTTTTAACTGTAGGTTTTTCAAATATGCACTTTACCGTATTGAGAAAGCTTCCTTCTGTTCCTATCTTTTGGAGTGTTTTTACCAAGAAAGGGTGCTGTATTTTGTCAAATGCCTTTTCTGCATCAATTGAGAGGATCATGTGATTTTTCTTCTTCAATTTATCAATGTGGTTTATTATACTAATTGATTTTCTTGTGTTGAACCACCCTTGCATACCTGGGATAAAACCCACTTGGTAATTCTTTTCATGTGCTTTTGGATTCTGTTTGCAAGTATTTTGTTGAGGATTTTTGCATCTATATTCATTAGAGATAATGGTCTGTAATTTTCTTTTTTTGTAGTGTCTTTATCTGGTTCTGGTATTAGGGTGATGTTGGCTTCATAGGATGAGTTTAGTAGCAATCTTTCCTGTTTAGTTTTTTGGAAGAGCTTGAGCAAGATCAGTATTAGGTCATCTTCGAATGATTGATAGAATTCACCTGTGAAGCCATCTGGTCCTGGGCTTTTCATATTTGGGAGGGTTTGTTTTAAATATACTTTTTAAAAATTTATTTTTTTAAAGATACTTAGATTACATAAATGTTACATAAAAAATACAGGGAAGGGGAGCCAATGTGGCTCAGTGGTTGAGCACCAGCTTCCCACATATGGGGTCCAGTATTCAATTCCCAGCCCTGGTACCTAAAAAAAAAAAAAATAATAAGGAATTCCCATGTGTCCCACTCCCTATCCCTCCCACATTTTCCCACATTAACAACATCCTTCATTAGTGTTGTACATTTGTTACAATTGATGAACTCCTTTTGGAGAATTACCACTAAGTGTGGATTATAGTTGACATTGTACTTTACACTCTCTCCTGCACGATTTTGTAAGTTACGACAAGATATATAATGGCCTGTATCTGTCATTGCAATGTCATTTAGGACAATTTTGGGGGATTTTGATGACTGTTTCAATCTCTTCACTTGTGATTGGTTTGTTGAGGTCTTTTATTTCTTCCAAGGTCAGTGTAGGTGGTTGGTGTGTTACTAGGAATTTGTCTATCTTGTCTACATTTCCTAGTTTTATGGCATATAATTACTCATAGTATCCTCTTATGATCTCTCTTATGTCTGTGGGGTCAGTGTAATGTCCCCCCTCTCATTTCTGATTTTATTGATTTGTGTCTTCTCTCTTTTTTTCTTTGTCAGTTTAGCTATGGGTTTGTCAATCTTGTTGATCTTCTCAAAGAACAAACTTTTGGTTTTGTTGATTCTCTCTATTGTTTTTTTGTTCTCAATTTCATTTATTTCTGCTCTGATCTTTATTATTTCTTTCCTTTGGCTTGGTTTCAATCAGATGGACCAATGAATCCAAATCAAGAACTCAGAAATAGTGCTTCACGTCTGCAGTCAAGTGATTTTTGACAAGGCTGTTAAGCCCACCTAGCTGGGCCAGAACAGTTTATTTAACTAATGGTGCTGGGAGAAGTGGATAGCCATAGCCAAAAGAAAGAAAGAGGACTCCTATCACACACCTTATACAAAAATTAACTCAAAATGGATCAAGAACCTAACAAAAAAAGCAACAACCATAAAACTCCTAGAAGAAAATGTAGGAAGACATCTTCAAGATCTTGTGGTAGCAGTAGTTTCTTAAACTTTTTGCCCAAAGCATGAGCGACAAAAGAAAAAATAGAAAAATGGGACCTCCTCAAAATACAACACTTTTGCACCTCAAAGGACTTTGTCAAAAGGATGAAAAGGCAGCCGACTCAATGGGAGAAAATATTTGGCAATCACATATCTGATAAGGGTTTAAATCTCTGATATATAAAGAAATAATATAACTCAACAATAAAAAGACAAAGTATCTAATTTAAAAATGGGCAAAAGACTTGAAAAGACAACTGTCCAAGGAAGAAACATAAATGGTGAAACAACATATGAAAAAATGTTCAACATCACTAGTGATTACGGAAATGCAAATCAAAACTGAGATATCATTTCACACCTATTAGACTGGCCATTATTAAAAAGTTGGAAAACTGCAAATGTTGGAGAAGATGTGAAGAGATAAGAATGCTTATTCACTGTTGGTAGGAATGTAAAATGGTACAGTTACTGTGGAACACTCCTGAGGAAGTTAAATATAGAATTTTCATGGGGCCTGGCAATACCATTGCTAGGTATATACCCAGAAGTACTGAGAGCAGTGACATGAATAGACATCTGCACACCGATGTTCATAGCAACATTATTCATGATAGCCAAAAGGTGGAAACAACCCAGGTGTCCATCAACTAATGAATGGATAAACAAATTGTGGAGTATACACACAATGGAGTATTATGCAGCTGTAAGAAAAATGAAGTCATGAAACATATGACAACATGGATGAACCTGGAGGACATTATGTTGAGTGAAGCAAGCCGGACTCAAAAGGACAAATACTGTATGATCACCCTATTATGAACTAAATATATTATATGAAATATAAATATATTATATGAAAAATGAATATGGATAAATTGCATGTATAAGGTCATTTTTCTTTGAAGCTGAACAAATGTAGGTTAATACTACAAAATGTTAATATCAGACAAAAAAAACAAACACATTATACTAAGTGAAGGAGACCAGACACAGAGTACTACATATTGTATGAATTCATTTACATAAAATGTAAATATAAATCAATTTATCAAGATGAAAGGAGATTAGTGGTTATGTAGGTCTGAGAGAGGAATGCTAAAGGGTGTGGAGTCTTTATTTTTGGAGTAATGAAATCGTTCTAAAACTTTTGAGATGATGAATGTACAACTTTGTGATTATACTAAAAGCCATTGATTATACACTTTGGATAGTTCATATGGTATGTGAATATATCTCAATAAAACTGCTTAATAAACAAATAAATAATAGTGAAAGAATAGCCAGAAATAGCAGCTATGTGCTGCAGGGGAAACAGAGAGATTGAGAGGTGAGGAATTTTCTTGTTTGTTTGTCTGTTTTTTGTTTTTATTATTATTGAAATAATGAAAATGCTTTAATAATGATTGAAGTGATGAATGCACCATTATGTGATTATACCAAATACCATTGATTGTACACTTTGGATTAACTGTATGCCTTATTAATATGTATCAATAAAATTTATTTGTTTAAAAAATTCAAATGCAAAAAAGACTTATACACAAATGTTCTTAGCAGCTTTATCCATAATAGCCAAAAACTGCAAGCAATACAAATATCCATCAATAGACAAAAGGATAAGCAAATTGTGGTATACACATACAATGGAACACTACTTAGCGATAAAAAGGAACTACTGATACATGAAAAACATGGATAAATCTCAAAATCAGTGAAAGAAACTGGCTGACGTGGAAAAACAAGTATGATTCCATTTTTAGAAAACTCTAGAAAAGATAAATTGACCCTATATGAGTAAAAAGAGATCAGTGGTTGCCTGCAAAGGGAAGCCAAGGACCTTTCTGCAGATAATAGAAATATGTTATCTTGATTGAGGCAGTGGTTTCATGGGTACATAGATTTGTCAGAACTCATCAAACTGTACACTATAAATGGATTCATTTCACTGTATGAAAATTACACCTCAATAATGTTGATTTTAAAAGAAAAAAAAAAGCAAGTAGAAAAAAATCACCATATAAGATTTTCTATTTTGGATGATGCAGTTAAAACAAATAAAACTCCTGGCATATCTTTTTTTATTTTTACCGGGAGGTCCCAGGGATCGAACCCAGGTCCCTCCACATGGGAGATGGACGCCCAACCATTTGAGCCACATCTGCCCCCCTCTTTTTAAGAAACTTTTATTAATGTATATTTGGTACATGATCTTTTTTTTTTTTTTTTTTTTTTCAAAAAGAGAGCCCAAGAAACAAAATTAAAAGTGGTGATCATAACGGTGTTGAGGATAGATAGTTTTATTTCAAGATGCTGTCTGATAGATAAATCCCACTCAGTCTGTGTAGTCTCTGTGGAGCCAACAGATTAGATTTTTATTTCTGGGCAAAGGAATTTTTTCTATTAGAGAAGTTGTAGGTTTACAGAAAAATCATGCAGAAAACACAGAGTACCCAAATCCTTCTGCTATTATTAGCACTTTGCATTAGTGTGGTACATTTGTTTACAATTCATGAAAGAATATTATTATAGTTGTACTATTGATTATAGCTCCATAGTTTACGTTAAGCTTCCCTATTTGTGTTGTACAGTCTTAAAGAGTTTTTTAAATTTTTATTCTAGTAGCATATATACATCCTAAAATTTCCCCTTTTAACTGCATTCAAATCTATAATTCAGTGGAGTTAATTACATTCACAATGTAGTGTCTCCATCTCCACCAATCACATGGCATGTCTTTTTTTTTTTGTTTAAAGATTTATTTATTTATTTTATTTATCCCCCCCCTTGCCGCTTGTGTTCGCTGTGTCCATTTGCTGTGTGTTTTTTCTGTGTCTGCTTATCTCCCCCTTGCTGTGAGGTCTTGCTTCATCAGCCCACCGCGCCGCGCGGGCCGGCCTGCCCTCACAAGGAGGCCCCAGGAAGCGAACCCAGGGCCTCCCATATGGCAAACGGGAGCTCTATTGATTGAGCCACACCCGCTTCCCTCGGCATGTCTTTTAAGAGAAAAATATCCAAACCTCCCAAGAAAGGCAAGTACAAATTTTGAGTGGTAAAATTGGAAACGAGCAGGAAAAAAAAAAAAAAGGCATTGCTTTCAAATGAGCAGGAGTAATCAAGGTGGTAAAAGGGAGAAGAACCACTGTGGGCATAATTCCTCTGTGACCAGGAGTCACTCTACTTCGAGCCTAGAGTTGAGGATGTTGGCCTCTCAGAGACCCTGTGTACACGGAGG
>JAQZBX010006372.1:0-12856 GCA_029593785.1 Cabassous unicinctus | reverse complement strand
CAGTGGTCCAAATGTGCTTATGATTTGTAAATAAAACAAAGTCAAACAACTGCAAGCAAACAGCGTGTGGTGTCCCTTCTGCTCGAATCCAACGTAGCTTCAGTGAAGACTGAGCACATTGGGAAAGCAGATGCCCCTGAGCTCAGCGTCGTATTCTAGTTTAGAAATCAAGGGTTCTGGTATCCACTTGGGAAATGAAACTGCTCAATGTGCAAAAAAAGGACTTAGCATAAATAATCTGGCAGCCCTCGCAGAGAGACTTCTCCAATGCTGGTGGTCTCCAAACACTCACTGTCTGGCATTTCATGTTACATTTCAAAACCACGACTCGTTGTAAGCCACATAAATCTGTCACTCAGTTGAATTTGTACATCACCAAATCCCTGACTAATTTTTCAAAGTTTATCCTTTGCCAAATGAAGTCTAGGTTCTCTGATCCAATGGGGCTTACTGAGTTGTCATATCACCCAGGTCGCAGCTTGTATTTTTATTATGTGAATGAAAATTCTCCAGGAATGTTGAACAGATTTCAACATTACTAATAGGTCATAGAATATTTAGGCAACCGAATTATATTGGATATTACTGTATAACTCCTTTCTCGCAAATCCACCTAAAAAATAAATAAATGCCTGTTCTACATTGGTGGCCGCAGTTATCTTAACTAAAGTTACAGAGCAGGCACAAGCCAACACTCTGCTTCCTTTTGTGGGTTCTTCTCCTACTCCATTCTCTCTGGAAACTCAGGTTCTCTTTATTTCCCTTAAGAAATACAAAAATCCCCTCAGGTCTCTCTTTTAAACTTTATCCCTCCTCTCCTCCACCTAATTATAAGTCCCGGTTCCCTGGATGCTGCTATGAGCTATTTTCTTAAAATAGTTCAATTAACTTATTGGAATTATTGTATTAAAACATTAAGAATGTCTACATCTTAAGGAATTATTTAATTTTTAAAGGGAAGAGAGTAATTTTCCTATGTTCCATGTCTATTTTTTTTTATCTTCTCCTATTGCAGATTGGATCAAGTACCCTATAAACGACATGTTTTTAATCCTATTCTGCATTTCTATGGGTATGAAGCCACTTGTAAATAGGACCTTTTGAAGATATTAGTGTTAGTTAAGGGGGGGCGGCAAGTAAATCAGGGTGGGTCTTAATCTGTATTTCTGGAGGCCATGGAAAGAGAGGAAAATGTGGATGTAGTCAGTCAGTAGAAACCAGCACCTGGAAGAAGCCAGAAGACTTAGAAGCCAGAAGTCAGAGGAGACCAAAGGCATCGCCATGTGATGGAGACAGAGATGCAAGTCAAGGGAACCCCAAGGATTGCAGCAAGCCAGTCACCAGAACATTATAGAATCCAGGAGGAAACGTAGCCTTGCAGATGTCCTTATGTGGGGCTTTGGGCCTCTAAAACCGTGAACCAATCAATTCTTGTTTAAGCCAACCCATTGTGTGGTATTTGTCATAGCGTCTCTGGCAAACCAAGACACTACCATTTGGGTTCCATGGGACCCCATCTGCTGGAAATCACAATTTCTACTGGGTTCTACTGCAGTTCCTGCCACTTAGCCAGGCATTAGCATCTCTTGCCAAGCACCACTTTCTCCCTCTTCAAGGTGCCAACACTGCCCTGGACATGTAATGAAGTAGGGGGAAGGTTGATCTTCCTTTGCATTATACTCTGTTGGAAGGGACCTGATCTAATAGTATCTTTGCTCCCATATTCTTAAGATGAGTCGTTGCAATGGCTTTTTCTCTTTTCTTTTATGTTCCCCTATTCAACAAAGGGCTCAAATATGGAACTAATGGCATGCCTGGCTTGAACGAGTAACAGAAATTCTGCTAAACTTAGAATTGCCCTGTTCCTACGATGACTTACATATTCTTAAATTACTTAAATGTGCCTATTTCCCTTGGTTTCTCTTTTCCTTAGAATAAATTCTCACTTGGGGACTCTCCCTTTCCTCAGATCAATTGACATCTGATTGACCTACAAGAGAATGTCCTGAAACATATGATGTAGGGGAGAGTGATACAGCTTAGGCTAATACCGAGATAGCCACTCTACCTCTGATCAATGAAATTTGTTCTCTAAACTTTTCAAGTCAAACACGAAATTATGTTGACCAAAAATGAGTGATGTTCTGTTTTCTGCATGCATTTAACCGTTTGTTAAGGTTTGAATATTAAAGTTCAGTCCAGATATTTGATGATTTCATTAAAAGAGATCTTGGGATTTTTTAAATTCTAAGAATGATGTGAAATCATTGAAATACTTTAGGCACAGGGGTGACAATATGAAATTTACAGTTTATAGTGATGTCACTGACTGCTATGTGGTGATCTGATTGGAGAGGAGACAGATGGTAGTGGGGAGACCAGATAGACCAGTTAGAGCCTTTTGCAGAGACACGATGGGAAGGTTGGTCCTGGATGGTGACATTTGAAGTAGAGAAATGATCTAAAAAATTTAAGATCTATTTTGGAGATGTGATGTAGGCTTCACACATGCAGGTGTGCACACACACACAAACACCACACCTGGAATCATAGGGACCCAAGTGGCCACAAACTCTTCACTCAAGTAGACTGTGGGAGAAGATGATCTCTACATTTGAAAATCAACATGGATGATCTGTGATAGTGGTGATGTCAGCTACAGCTATAGATTCACACCTAACCAGCAAGTTAAGATACTTATCCTCTATAGGTCTCCATCTTTTCACTGGTAGAGCATGATCCATAAAATGTACTTTGCAGAAGTTTAGAAATTGGAGATAGTGCATACTGAGGGCCTGGTTGAGAACCTGATGTATTGTAACATATAAAGTTTGTTAGACCATAAGGCTGATGTTCTGCCTGTTTTCTAGAAAAAGGAGAGTCAGAGAATATGAATTGATAAAATTTACCCAACACTCTCTTCAACTCACTAGACATAAGCCACCACAAATGTCTAAACATGGGTAGTTCCCATAAATTCCGTTTTCAAAAAAACTGTCAAAAGGGTTAATTTAGTCATTAGCCACATATATTGAGGACAAGCTTTGTGCCAGACACTGTGAAGAACTTGGGACCTGTCAGTGAACAAAAATGCCTTGTCTCAGCCTTCATGAGGTTTCCACTGTACTTGTAAATATAGATTTTGAACGAGTGGCTACAAATAAGAGGAGCACTATGAAAAAGGTAGTAGGAGGTGGATGGGAGCATTGAATGAGGAGCTAAACTAGTTTTGGGAGTCAAGTAAGTCATCTTTGAGGACACAACCATGGGGCAGAGATTTGAAGGATGAACAAGAGTGATGTGGGTGAAAATTGGAAAGAATATTCCAAACACAGAGAACAACATGTCTTAATAATTGGAGACATGAAAGAGTCTGGCTCCACAGAGGACTAAAACAAAACAGAAACTCCAGTGTGACTCTAAAGTTGAGGGAAAGGGAAAATTGCACAAGATGAGTGTGGAGAGGTGGACAGAAGATATAACATGGAAGTTCTTGGAATTCTTATTAAGAATGTTGGACTTTCCTGAGGGCAATAACTAGGAAGGCTAATAAAGAGTTGCAAGCCTGGTATGTCACACACAGATTTCTTGATTGCTAATCCAGGGATAACAGGGTCAAAAAGTATGACAGAGTAAAAGCCACCTAAAGGTATTGCAAATGGGAGTGATCACCTTTGGTCCTGAGTTTTGAGAGGTTGAGGCAGGGTCCCTGTAGTGGTTTGAAACTGTACGTACTCCAGAATATCATGTCCTTAAAGCTAATCCATTCCTGTGGGTGAAAAATCTACTGTAAGTATGACCTTTTGAATAGGTTACTTCAGTTAAGGCATGACCCAGGGTGGGCCTTAATCTTTTTACAGGAGTCTTTCATAAACAGGATGAATACAGAGAGATAGAGACTGAAGCCAGAAGCTGAAGCAACGAGACCTGGAGGAGGAGAGACCACCATGTGCTTTGCCATGTGACAAAGGAGTCTAGAATCACTGGCAACTGGTCTTCAGGAAGAAAGCATTGCCTGATGATGCCTTGATTTGGATATTTTTCTCAGCCTAAAAGCTATATGCTTGTATGCTAATAAATCCCCATCATTAAAACCAACACATTTCATGGTACCTGCTTTGAACAGCTTAGCAAGCTAAAACATATTGCTGAGCAGTGAATCAGAGGCAACTACCAAGAGATAGTGGCAGGAGGCAGGAACTGATTCTGTCCAGGTGTAAAGATACTTTTAGGTCTACAAATAAATAAGATCAACACATAATCCTACGACATTTGTTTTTGCAAAATAAATAGAGTGGAAATATTTCTATTGGTTATAATATTGCAGATAACAGAAAACCCTTAAAAGATAGTGATATTAATTGGCTCAAGTAATTGGAAGTCCAGATATAGGGCAGTCTACAAGGTTAGCTGAATCTGGGGATTGCAGCTACATTTCTCTGCATTTCTCTTAGGTCTCTATCTCTGTGTTGGCTACATTTCCTGCTAGCTTTCCTTGTGGGATAAAATGGGTGCTGTACCACCCACAACACCATCCAAAAGAGGAGAGAGCGTCTCTACCAGTGGCTCTCTAATAAAGCAGAGAAACTTATATCCCAGAAACCTGGAGCACTCTTTCCCTCATCTGATTCTAATTGGATCTCACACATGTTTTTGAAACAATCCCTGTGGTGGGGGATCTCTCTGTACTAATTGGCTTAGACCCGTGTTTCTGTTCCAACTATTGTGGCAACTTGATGGGACCACCCGTGGACCAGTCAGTCTCACTTCCAGAGATGGGGGATGGGTGAGTATACCTCAGAACACCTGATCTGTGTGGGGAAGGTCGTGTTAAGAAAGGGAAAAAGAGGAATGAATTTTGGATAGAAACCAACACTCACCTCACCAGAGGTCATCAAACTTTTTCTGTAAAGGGCCAGATAGTAAATATTTTAGGCTTTGTGGATCATGCGGTCTCTGTGGCAACTACTCAACTCTGCCATTGCAGTGCAAAGGCAGCCACAGACAATACGTCAATGAATGGGCTTGGCTGTGTTCCAATAAAACTTTATTTATAAAAACAGGCCACCTTTGCCCACAGGGCATAGTTTTCCAACCCCTGACCCTCACTATCTCATATGAGTTGCTATTTTCTAACCTCCTCTGACTTATTTTCCATCTGAAAATCTCCCTTGATATTAATTTTTAACCTAATTTTACTCATACAAAAATCCTGGGGGCAGGGTATGTGTGATAGTAAGTGGAAGGGGGTAACAAGATAGCAAGACAAATAGTGTATTTTTCCCTGGGTCCTGCACCCCATGTGAGTAGCTTCCTTCTCATAAGGATGGGTGGCTTTGTCATGCCATGACATTTTCAGATGGTGTTATTTGCAGAGCTTTAAACTTAATCCAAATAAAGAATGTAGACCTCATTACATATTCATTGCCCTGCACACTAACAAAGCTTTAGAAATTTTGCTAAATGTGGAATGGGACATGAGTCATATAATTTTTACTAGTGGAGTCATAGCTAAATTAGAAAGACAAGACACGAAGACGTCAAGGGTACATTAAAGGTGAAAAACAAGATATGTTTCTGAGGCTGGGTGTCTAACATTTCTATGTTCTTCCTGGCCTTTTTCTATTTTGGAATAGAAATTGGGGAATTAAAATCAAAAGGGAGAAGGAGAAAGATTTACTCTCAAGTTGCAAGAAGTGAACAAAGGGTAAATGCTTTCCCGCTGAGCGTAATACTGTTCCTTTTCTGGCACCGTTTGACAAGAGATTTCTGACTCACTTGCCTGTTTCCTGTAGATTTTAACTGAAGAGACTTGGAGGAATCAGGAGTTGCAAAATGAAGGTTCAGGATCAGAAAAGCAACTAAGCCAGGGAGACAGAATGGGGTGGACCAAAAGAAACTTACGGCAGAAAACCGCCGGTATCAGAAGAGCAAAACTATAAATTGTTACATGTAAAATAAGAGATTGAATAATACCGCTCAATCATGAGTCCTCATCGTGGCTGAAAAGAAATAGGGAACTCCAAAATTGAATATTTGAATCTGAAAGCAGGCAATGAAAAATGGAGGAATAAATCAGATTTGCAAAAATTAAGAAGTCATATTTCTCTATACTTTCAACCTTTTGTCAAATTCAGATTGGACAAAATACTCTGGAGACATCACTTTTGACCGGACAACAATGAGGAGGTGCCATCAATTCAAGTTGCACTGATAGAAATGGTGCTTTGCTTATACCTGGCACTGTGAAGGTTTTGCTTGTTTGTTTTTAATAATACAAAGAATTAGAAGTCAGGTATGAGTCCCCAAGAAACTTTCTTCGTGCTGTTATCAAGTTTTTACCAAAATACATCACGAATAGAAAAATGGCCTCAGGCCGGCAGGCACCTCTGAATACCCAGATAAAGATAATTCACAGGAACACTGCAAAATAAAATGGACAAGAACAAAGATGCCAGAATTTAATACTAACTGACCTTATTATAAAGTAGATGGAACTGGACGGAGAAAATTCTACCCAGGCTTCAGCTAATGGCAAATCCAACCTTGCAAAACACAGTGTCATCCTTACCAAAAAGTAAGTAAATGCCTTCATTCCTCCCTCCCTCCCACAGTCTGTCCCCTGTCTCAGAGACCCATGGCCTATACCAGGCTTGACCTGGCTCCTACCTACTTCTTCAGCCCTATCCTTTATCACTTGCCCTTTACTCCCCATTCTTTAAAACCTTTAAGTGCATTCAATAAGCCAAGAAAAAAATTATTTTTCCTAATCTCACCCCCATCATTCTACATCCCTGTAAAGGTTAAAACAAAACCCAGCAAACCAGCTGGGCTGCATGGGGAGGGGGCTGGCAGTGGTCCAGTATATTACTGGAGATGCCGTCTCCGAAAGAAAAGTGGGGATGAAACTAGGAAGAATCCAGGGGTTGTACATTCTGGGAATTTTTGTTTTGCAAGAACTCTATCAGTTCGGACATCTGAAAAGCAAGCAATGAGCAATGGAAAAAGATGCTCCCGCAGAAGAACAGACGAATATGGGTGAGAATCTCCCAGAAACTAGGAACTAGACTGGAGCTCTGTACATCTAAATGCCCTAAAGTTCTAGAGCTTGGAAATGGATTTACCATCACATGGTGGAGAGGTGATGAGACCAAGATCAACCCACTCACCTAATCTCCACGTGAGAATTGAGTCCACATAACTTTGGTCTTGTTCAAGGATGTGAAGAGAGCAATGCCTCCTCCAAAAGTTTAAAAATGGGGCATATTTTTAAAAATACTCTAGCATAACATACAAGGATGGCATTCAGATGACTCAAGGAAACAGGCTGAAGATTATCTAATGCAGAATCCATGTGAAATATTCAGCTTTCTCAACACGGTGAAAGTTGCTGTGATCTCAATGCAGCCTCAAAAAGAGAGAATAGGATGAGATGAAAAGGGAATCCGATTTGAGCAATGAAATTCCAGAAAGAGAAGAGAAGAAGAAATGAAATTCAAGATATGGAAGCTGGGATATAGAAGGTCTGCAAGAAATTAAAAACAGTGGGAGAATTAAAATTAACCTCAAAGGCTTGAAATAAAATCTATATTGTGGAAGCAAAACTTGGGAGTTGCCCAGAAATTCCTGGCTCCTGTCTACTTCTTCAGCCTTACCCTTTACCACTCACACTCCACTCCCTATTCTTCTGTCACAGAGATTTTGCCTTCTTTCCTCAAATTCACCAAGCTCTACCCCCTACCCTAAGTGCCCCCACCCCTACTCTTTGCTTGCCTGGGTTCAAATCCCACCTCAGGCAATTTATTGATCTCTTAGAGCCTGGGTCTCCTCATCTATAAATCTGTTTAATAACAGAACCTTCTTCACTGTGTTGTCATGAGAATAAAACAAGATAATAAATATAAAAAGCTTAATCTAGAGCCTGGCACACAGGAAGTGTTCAGTATATGTTAGGTTGTTTAACAGTAGTTTGGTGGAAGTTTATTTCTTTAATGTCTGCTTTGCTCACTAGGCTAATAATAACTCCATGAAAACAAAGGAGTTGCCTTTTTTGGTTTACCATTATATGTTCTACATAAAAAAGACATATCAAATGATATAGAAGTTAGAATTGAAGTTATAATAGAAGGACATTTCTTGAGTTGAATAAATCATTTTGTCTCTACAGAATAAGGTTCAAGGTATTTCACTCAAAGTCAGACCTACCTACAGCCTAGAACTCTTCAACTACATAGATAAAGAAAATTTATAGGGGGGCGGATATGGCTCAAATGGTTGGGCGTCCGTCTGCCATATGGAGGGACCTGGGTTCGATCCCCGGGACCTCCTGGTAAAATAAAAAAATATATATAGAAGGCGCATGGGCTGCCAGGCTCTGTGTGTTGGTGAGCCGCCAGGCCCCGGGAGCCATGCAGCAAGATGATGACGTAAAAGGAGAGAGACAAGACGAGATGCTCCGAAAACCAGGAGCCGAGGTGGCGCAGATGGCTAGAACACCTCTCTCCTACATCGGAGGTCTTCAGGATTGAAGACTGGAGGAGGAGGATGAGAAGAGATGAAACAGACACAGAGAATTGCCCAGCGAATGTACACAAAACAGCAAATGGGGAAGGGGGGGTTTAAAATGGATCAAGTAAATAAATAAATCTTAAAAAAAAAAAAATTTATAGAGCATCTAGATAAATAAATAAGAAAAAAGTAAGCCATGAATAAATAAGTCATAAATATTGTGGTAAATTGATGTACCCCAATTTAGACATGCTCTTAAGTCTTAATCCACATTTCTGTGGTGTGAACCCACCGTAAAAAGGACCTCTTGAGGATGTTATTTTAGTTAAGGTGTGGCCCAACTGAGTGGGGGTGGGTCTTAATTTGGGTTACTGGAGTTCTTTATAAGCAAAAAAAAAAATCAGACATAGAGAAACTCACAGGGAGATGCTGGAAGCTAGAAGTCAGTAGAAAGCAGAAGAGAATGGAGAGGACATTGCCATGTAATGTGAGGCAGGGTCACAAGCCAAGGAATCCCAAGGATCATAGGCAGCCGGCATCAGAATGTTACAGAATTTGAAGAGAACGCATACCCTTGCTGACCCTTGATTTTGGACTCCTCCTAGCTTCATACCCATGAGCCAATACATTTCCAATGCTTAAACCAACCCACTCTGTGGTATTTGTCATAGCTGCTGAGGAAAACTAAGAAAAATTAGGCTGCTATCAAACGTCTTCATGACAACCCTAAATTCCAAGAGACAATGGAGAACTTCTAAGTGACTTTGAAAGGTTGTGATCCAAAAATTTTATACTCTCTCAAACTGTCTTTTATATGTGAAGGCAACAGAAATACATCCTCAAAAGAAAGGAATTAGAAAATATTAGGCATGTCTGCTTTGTGGTTAAAAATTTCCTCGAAGAAGTAGTCCAATGAAATGAAAAATCAATCAAAATTAAAACTTTAAGGCTGGCAAAATAAAAGGTATTGGCAATGTGCATCAAAATAGTTAAAATTAAGAGACGTCCAAATAATTGTAAATCCATCATAACATTGGATGCATATGACAATTGTTCTGAACAAAGAAGATAAAATATTTTAATGCAAAGTGATATCAATCATTTGGATCTATAAAACCATATTACATGAACAAAGACCAAACTTTGGATGGGGAAAAGGAAAATTAAAATGGTTTAGACATTTTGCTTAAATTATGGTGACTGAAAAGATACAAGTCACTTAATTTTAATAAATTTCAAACTATCAGTTTAAAGAAGACATTTGAAAAATTTAAAGGTATCCTGTCAGAGAAAAGCAAAGTTTTAAAAAATAAAAAGCTGGTCTCTATAGGGAAAAGAGAATAAAGGGAAACCTCAAGTACCAAAGGCAGAGAAAGGGAAAAGAAGATTTAAGTCCAAACATGTTACTTATAAGAATAACTGTAAATGAGATAAACCCACTTATTAAAGAGGTACTCAAATTGACAAGATAGTTTCTGTTGACTAACAACTTACCTAAAACTAATCTATATAAAAATGTATACCGAGCAAATGCAAGCAAAAAGCAAAACTGAGTTTTATTATTAATAGCAGACTATATAGAATGTAAGATTGAGAGGATCAAATGAGACTAAGAATACCATTTTATATTGTAAAAATGAAAAGTTTTCATAACAATAGAGTACCAACTTTCTTTTATGTACTAAAATTGGTGCCTCTATATATGCAATGACAGCACTCTTAAAAATGCAAGGAGAACTCATAGAACCATGCCTATCTCAAGGTAATTTTTAAAATTTAGAAAATTCTTAATAAAATTAAGGTGTATTAAAGGGTATGTTTTGAACTATATATCCTATAAACAGAGAATATGCCTTTTTCCAGGGAACATGGGGACCTTTTTAAAAGTATTTTATATTAAGCCACAAGTAAAATCTCGAGTTCCAAATCATATAAATAAAATAAATCTAGAAAAAAGGCAATAGCTTTCCCTATTTGCCACCAAGAAACATTTTTTAAAAATACAGTGGGAAAAGATCCTAATCATTAAAACAATCACAAATATAAACTGCCTGGGAATAAGCTTCAAAAGAAAAGTACAGATGATGAAAAATGACAAAAGTTCACTGAGGACCTTTAAAATGAGGTTTAAATTCATGGAGAAACATACCATGCTCAAGAGATGGCAGCACCTCCTAATACTGAGAGGGCATCAGTATCCCCTCAATAATCTATACATTCAATGCAATCACAAACAAAATAGGAATGGGATTGAAGAGGAAACTAAAATTACTTTTTGGGAAGAAAATAAGAAAATAGTCAAGAAAATTGTGAAATGAAGAATGATTACAAAGCATAATGGGACTAAAGAAAATTTGAGGAAAACATATCAAGTATCGCCTGAGTGCAAGTCATTGCAATAAATGTGTGTATGGAAGAGAGCTGGCCTCCAGGAAACAGTCTAAGGCAGCAGGTTCTATAAGTGTGGCTCCTGGATCATTGTGATCCATATGACCTGGAAACTTAGAAATGTAGGTTCTCAGGCACCAACCCAGACCTATGGAATCAGAAACTGTAGGGGTGGGCAGCAATCTGTGTTTTAACACACCTTCTAAGAGATTGTCATACTCACTGAAGTTTGAGAACCACTCCTCTAGGGAAATAAGCCGTATACACATATAATAAAACTAGAAGCTCACAATTGTGCAGTTATTATGATGCAATGGAAATTCAGGAAATGAAGACCTTTTGAGATGACAGAATCAAGAGGTGGAAGAACAAGGGAATTTCATAACAGCAGACTAAAAAGTCTAGGACTGAAATGGACCTTAACTGGGAGTCCCAGATCTGGGTTCTAATCCTGTTACAATACAACCAGGTGACCTTGAACTGGCCTCTTCATCTCATTAAAGCCCAGATTCTTAGATTCCTTGTCTTTGTGATGATGAGGTGGAACTTCATGATGCGGGAAGTATCTTTCCATCCTAAAATGCCTCTGAATCTAGAATAAAATTGTAAATCTACAAAACTCAAATGGAGATGTGCAAAATATGCAACTTTATTTTTTCCATAATTTAACTTAATTTCTATCTAAAAAAAAACCATTTCTCCTGATGGCAAAAAATAAATAAAAAAATAGAACTTAGTCAATTCTCAAAAAACTCATTAGTAGAAATATTAACTTCTGGATTTCACACCCTCCTCCCTAGGACATTTATATTCTGTGAATTATTCAGAAAATCACAGTGTTGGGGTTGGTGGGGAAACATCTAGTCCATGTCCTTCATCCGTCCTAAGATGGGATGTTCTGTGCTATCTAGTCCTCATTGAATGAGGGTCTTATGATCCCATCTGGCCTCCAGCTATACAGTCCATGCCACTTTCTGTTATAGAATCTTCTGGGGGCTGAGAGCCCTTTAGATCTACCATCTCCTACTCAGTTAACTTCAGTATTGTCTTAAGGGGCCCAGGAAAATTCATCTGTCCTTCCATTTCACTTGGGGGAGGGGGCAGAAAAAAATCCATGGAGCTGTTTGAATACTCTACCCCTCTGTACCTTTGTGGTACAGGTGCCACAAAAGCACCTATTCCACTTAACTATATCATGACCTTTGTAGATGGGTGAGAGTCTGCATTTGGCTGCTTAGTGCTGTTCTTATTCTCATCCACATAGATGTTTATGTGATTTTTGAGCACAGATATATTCTATCCAGTTAAAAAGAGTTTTCTTTTTTTCCTCTCAAGTCTCTTCTAGAAGTTCTAGAAATAAAAAAAAGTATTTGAAATGAAAAATCCAATAGGCAAGATAAATCCTAGACTTGACACAACTGAAGAATTATTGAATTAGAGGATGATACTAAAGAAATCACCTAGAAAGGTAACATCATCAACATGGCAAAACTGAAGGGAGAAATAGATTTCTTTACAGTAATAATTGAGACTTCAATACACCACTCTCCTCAATAGATAGAACAACTAATGAGAAGATCAATAAGGAAACAGAGAACTTGAATAATATGATATTCATAATATGAACTAGACATAACAGCATATATGGAACATTGCACAGCAAAACAGCAAAATATGTATTCTTCTCAAGTGCACATGGGTCATTCTCCAGGATAGACCATATATTATATCATAAAACAATTCTCAATAAATTTTAAAAGACTGAAATTATACAAAACATCTTTTCTGACCATAATGGAATGAAGCTGGAAATCAATAACAAGTAGAGAACTGGAAAATTCACAAATATATGAAGTGAAATAACATACTCTTAAACAATCAGTGGGTCAAAGAAAAGATTGCAAGGGAAATTAGTAAATATCTTGAGACTAATGAAACAAGAACACAGCATATCAAAACT
>JAQZBX010006371.1:0-53410 GCA_029593785.1 Cabassous unicinctus | reverse complement strand
CATATGCCCCACTCCCCACACCTCCCACATTTTCCCACATTAACAACATCCTTCATTAGTGTGGTACATTCATTGCAATTGATGAACACATTTTGGAGCATTGCCACTAAGCATGGATTAAAGTTTACATTGTAGTTTACACTCTCTCCCACCCAATTCTGTAGGTTATGGCAAGATTTATAATGGCCTGTATCTGCTGTTGCAGTGTCATTCAGGACAATTCCAAGTCCCAAAAATGCCCCCATATTACACCTATTTTTCCCGCTCCCTGCCCTCAGAACCTCCAGTGGCCATTGCCTCCACATCATTGAAGAGTGCTATTTTTCATTTATTTTATCTTGCATCATTGGATTTTTCAATATAATATATTTGGTATATAGAAGATATAAAATAGATCACCTGTCTAAGGACACGGTAGAGAAACTAGACAAACCCAGATGTTAACTTGCCAATCCATTACGCCACCGACCTTTTTCAGCTCTCTCTCTTCTTGTTTTGTTCCCCGATGGGGTGAAGCAATGCTGCCCTTCGTGGTCGGCCCTTTACTTCACCACAGGCTTCTGCTTTTACTCCTACAAGAAAATCACGTTAGTCTACGTGGTGGGCTGCACTAATCTTCCCCAAAGGGGTAAAAACGTGGCTATTTGCTAGAAGTCAACAGAATCATTGGGTTTATCCTTGGTACCCTGGTACTTTTAATTTTTTGCCGTAAATTAATAGCATTTAATTTTTAAATGTCTCAGGTGAGTTTCAGGCAGGAAGGAGTACTGAGAGAGTAATTTGTCTATCTCTTTGCCTTCAGGTAAACCACACTGCAAAGATGAGATATTATATGTTTTTTAAAGTTGTTCTGCTCAGTGGTATTGAAAAGTTTAGGCTATTTTCTCTTACTCTTTCCTCCAGGGCACTGAAGCAACATGGTCAGCCTTCCTTGAATTAAAAAACAAGTCATTTTAATGGATCTAAATTTCAGAGAAGAGGGAGAAGGGCAAATGCTGATGAGGATGATGGTGAGGAAAGGGTTTGAGGCAGTTGTTTCCTTGCTGCTGCTGCCCTTTTGACCAGAGGATCCCCTGAAGGAGGCACAGGTCACAAAGAAATAGAGATTTGTGTGAGTAAGGAATATAGATCCCTTAGAACAGTTTCATGATATCAACTGACATGAAAGGCTTTTGACTCTTCAGAGAGGTGTAGGTCATTTTAAAAAAATAAACTGCAGTTAGAGGGGTTTAAACAAAGAAAAAAGTTACTTGCATGAATGAAGAATCCCGACCCTTTAAAGCACCTTCTATGTAATTGATACTGAATATTTCCTGTCATTTCTCAGCCACCTCTAAATAGTTCTAGGTATTTTAAAAATTTATGTTAAGGTTTCTCAGGTTTGCTTTTAAAATACAAATCTTTCCCAATAGTCTTTTCACTCTCTCGAGCTCAGTCAAGAAGTTATTAAGCTACTAGAACGGGCCTAAACTATGAAAATGTGAGCATCTATAAGAAATTGAGACTGATAAACATTTCACCTAAAGTGACATAAGTGAGAACACTTAAAAGGATGGTACCAAGATTTCTAGACTGGGAAGAATGATGGAAAAGGACAGAAACAGGATAAATAGAAAAAATGGGGAAAATATAATTATTTCAGTTTGTGGACAGATGACTGCTATAGGATAGCTTGCTGTAGATGTTTGACAGCAGTTGGAAACACAAATGTGGAAAACATGTCAAGAGTGAGGACTGCAGCTGCCAATTTAATAGGCATCTGCGTTCTGTTGAAGGTTTGTACTGGATAAATTTACTGTGATCTTTCTATCTCATTCTCTAATCTGTACTCAGTTCTGTTCAATCAATTTCATCTTTTGAAGTTTTAATTTTTCCTTTCTAATATGATACATTATTCTTTTGTAGCAGTGTGCAACATGAGGTCTTGAGGTCAGGGAGAGCGAAAGAGAGATGTTTATCTCTATGACTTATCTAAGTATCAGAAACATAACAGAGGAAAAAGTATGCCTGCTGAGATGCTTGAATGACAAGCTGTCTGATGAATTACTTTGGAAATAGAAGTCTGCTGGTAACATGAGCTATGTCCCTTGTTAAATTGTGCCTGATGTTTGTCACCCTCTGCTGCTACTGTTACATAATAGCTAGCTCAACATTTAGTATTCCTTTATGAGCTCTGTGAAAATCCACTAAAAGCTCTGGGAAAGACGTCTGAGCTATGATCAAGCAATGTATGAGGGAACAAATTTCTGGTGTCTTATTTAGTAGACAAGGATAACATATACCTCTCTTCGAATGTATTTTGGATGGCATTGAATAGGTTTAGAGATATTTATAACAAAATGGGATTAGTATGGCAATAGAATCCCTTGATCCATTCTTTTATGTTTCTCAGTGGAAATCTTTATATAGTAAAATGTCAGATTATGGGCTCAGCTCAATCATTTTTTGGAACATGATCACGTTATTTCAGAGGACCTCATCATTTAGAAAAACGTCTTTCTTCTAATAATTCCTGAAACAAATTCAATTTGCTTTGGTGTTCATGGTTATATTAAGCATATTTATACACTCCTTTGTACTTGTCTTACAAAATTTCCAGTAGACACCAATCAACACAGATTTTCATTCTTCTTAACACTAAGCAGAGGCATTCAAATGGAAAGTGTGGACATATTTTCCTGAAGTCACCTCTGTGGTGGATTTGTTTATCTCTGAGTAAGCATGTGATGAAAGCAGTGTGTTTTTGTAGAGTTTCTTGAGTGGAGGGCTGCAACCCATTGACCAGAACAAGGGTGTGCTATCCTGTTTGGATCTTTTACCTCATTACCTTGCAATTTCTATAGCCTTGGTCCTGGATTTTTTGTTTCCAAAGTGTCAGAAGTGACTTTTGCCTAAAATAACTCGGGTTAGTTAAAAATAAAGCAGCTCTTGGACCCCATGCCTTTTATTTCTTTTACCCTGATCTATACTACTAACTACTTTCTCATGAAAAATTCAACATCTCAGATTCTACATCTCCCTTGCATCAGTCCACAATTCCTTAGTGAGCTCCTAAAATTGCCATAAAACAACAAAAACATATCACCTGAAGAATAGCTAAAAGCACAATTTAGTAAACCTTAGAGTGTTTAAAACTGATGGCAATCTATGTTAGGAGAAAATAACGTTAAAATGAGCATTGTGGACTATGTTTAAAATCCTTCATGCTTGATTTCATGTCGATGATAGCTTGATATAAGCTACAAAGGTGGTAATCCAAACCAGAGTGCCTACCTCCTGTTCTCTAACCAAAACTTTAATCTCTGTATGACATATAATTACAGGCATTCAAAAATGTAATAAAATAAATATTTTAAGTTCTTATTAGCCACATGAGGTACTTAAAAGAACCAACTGCTAAGCTATTGGCCACTTCACTTTTATATCAAATTAAACACCTATTAGCATTGGAAGTTAAATAGAGACCTATGCAGAATATTGGAAAGCACAAGTTCTTTTAAGTTTAAGGTTCCATTTTGAATCAAGTGTTAAGTGGAGAGAAGTCTTTTCAGTATGTGTCCTGAATTTTTTTTTTTTTTTTGCTCTTGTTTACACCAAGGGATGTGCTAGTGGTCAACATAGTGGTTAATGTGTAGCAGCTAAGAAAGGGCTCTCTGAACACAGTGTGTATTGTGGTTAGAAGAAAAACTGCCCCCAAAGATGTTCAGGTCCTAATCGCTGGAATCTGTGAATATGTTACTTTCTAAGGCCAAAGGGACACTGCACAGGAGATTAAGTTACAAACTTTTAGATAATGAGGGTAGCCTGGATAACTCAGGTAAGCCCAATCTAATCAATATGGGTCCTCAAAATTGGAGATCCTTTTCAGGCTATGTCAGAGAGAAATGAGACAACAGAAGAAGTGTCAGAGAGATAGGACCTGACAAGGTTTCAGTTTGCTGTTGCTGGCTGTGAAGATGGAGAAAAGGTGCCATAAGCCAAGATATGTGAGAATCTAGAAAAGGCAAGAAAATGGATTCCCTGCTAGAGCCTCCAGAAAAAAATGCAGTCCTGCTGACACCTTTTATTTTTTTAATAAACTTTTTATTTTAGAACAATTTTTAAATATACAGAAAAATTGCAAATATTGTACAGAGTTCCCACATACTCCACACCCAGTTTCTTCTATTTTCACCATCGTAAAGTAATGTTGTATATTTGTCACAATTAATGAACCCCAATATTGATACATGATTATTAACTAAAGTCCATCCATTGTTGAGATTTCCTAAGCTTTCACTGTTTTTGCCTAATGTCCTTTTCTGTTCCAGGATTCTATCATTTTTTTTTTTTTTTTTTTTTTTTTTTTTTTTAGGTACCAGAGTTGGGGATTTAACCAGGAGCCTTGTATGTGGGAAGCCAGTGCTCAACCACTGAGCCACATCGGCTCGCCTGAATTGGTTCTTTCTCTTATTTGCTTGTTGTTTGCTTTTTCATTTTTAGGAGGCACTGGGAACTGAATCTGGGACCTCCCATGTGGGAACAGGCACTTAACCGCTTGAGCCACATCCGCTCCCAACCACATTACATTTAGTAGTCATGTCTTCTTAAGCATCTCTTGATTGTGACAGTTTCTCAAACTTTCCTTGGTTTTGATGTGCTGACCTTGACACTTTTGAATAGTACTGGTTATATATTTTTTAGAATGTCCCTGAATTGGGATTTGTCTCATTTTTTCTCATGATTAAACTAATGTTACGGTTTTCAGGATGACCAGAGATAAAGTGCCATTTTTACCACATCATATTTTCATATCAAGAGTATATCAGCATGTCTTGTCACTGTTGATGTTAACCTTGACTACCAGACTGAGGTCGTGTTCACCAGGTTTCTCCATTTTAAAGAGTCACCCCACACCCTCTTCCATACTCTACCCATTGAAAGGAAGTCACAAATACAGAAGCCACACTTAAGGAATGGGGAGTATATTCATTTCCTATGGCTGCTGTAATAAATGACAATAGTCAGTGCTTAAAACAACAGAAATTTATTCTCTGACAGCTGCAGAGGCCAGAAGTCTGAAATAAGTATCACTGGGCTGACATCAAGGAGTCAGGAGAACTGCACTACCTCTATGGGAAAATCCATTTATTTATTAGTCATTCATTCACTCATTCAATTCTTCCACCATTCATTCAATACTTTTTTTATCTGTAAGGACTAATGGATATTTATTTTACACTTTGGGTTACGTCCAGTGAAACTTTATGTATTTTCTTGCTCAAATTCTTCCAGCTTTGGCTAATGGGGTCTCTTTCAGTTAGCTTCTGTGTCCCTTTGACATACCCCCATCATTGTGCGTGTGTGGTGTGTGGGGGTGGGGGCATTAAGCACTTCCTCACTTTCTGGCACTTCCCAATATTCCAGGGTTATCTTGTATATTTCCTGCCACAGTCCTATAATCAATCATTTTTCTAAGAAGTGCTGGTTCCTTTAATTGGAAAATGATATTAGAAAACAAGGTCTAGAAGTTAAATGTGCCCATTGCTACTGGGGAGTTGTTGCTTCTAGACTCACTTAAGTGACAGAATAAGGAAATACGTGTGTATACTAGACATGTGTGTATATACATATGTATAAATATTTTTACATGTAACCATTTATATCTCTGTTAAGCTGAGCATGAGTTCATATTGATGACTCCAACTCATTTTGCCCCCTCTCTTTGCTTATTTGTAACCTCTCAATTCAATAATGAAAACCCTGGCTCTCGCCACCCTATCATTGACTTAATTGCTCAATTCCAGTATATATGTATAATGGTTTCAAAATTGTTAACACATATCCTCATAGGAAACAACATTTTTCAACTAATGTACAGTGCTTTTGTACAGTTTCTTTTGACTTTAGTCTTACAGACTCCACTTATTTCCAAAGTTACTTGGGTCAGCACCTTTACCCTCTACGTGCTTAAGTGAGGTGGTTTCATGTATTTGTAATGCAGTTAGATTACTGTGTCACATTCTGCATTCAACCAGGTATCCTCTAGCTTCCTACACGATTTTTTTCAAAGTTTGTATATATGAAGGTTCATTTTTTTTGTGCTGTAAAGTTCTTTGGCTTTTGACAAATGTACGGCGTCATGTATCTGCCATTAGATTTTCATGCAGAATAGCTTCACCACCCTAAAAATTATTCTCTGCTTCACTTATTTAACACTTCTCTGCCCCCACCCCCAAAAAAGAAAGAAGTCCTTCGAAACCACTTACAGTTTTGCCTTTTCCAGAATATAATGTGAATGGAATAATACAGTATGTAGCCTGTCAGACTAACTTCTCTCACCTAGCAATGTTAAGAAATTCAGTTATGTGTTTGTGTGGTTTTACCACTCTTTCCTTTTTGATAACCACTGAATAGCATTATATTGTATGGATGTTCCAAAGTTTTGTTTATCCATTCACATATTGAAGATATCTTAGTATTTTCCAGTTTGGGGCAATTATTAATAAGTGTTATAAACATTTGCATGCAGGTTTTAATGTGAACATAAATTTTCAAATTAGTTGGGTAAATACCAAAAAGTGTTATTGTTGGATCATATAAGTAAGATCATGTTTATCTTTGTTAAAAAAAAAAAAAAAAAACAACCTGCCAAACTCTCTTTCCAAATGGCTGTACTATTTTGCATCCCTACCAACAATGAATGAGAGTTTCCGTTGTTTTGCATACTGGACAAAAATTGGTTTTGTCATGACACCTTAATTTTATTCCAGTGAAATCCTTATTGAACTTCCAACCTATATAACTGTAAGATGATAAGTTTTTCTTTTTAAACCCACATTTGTCATAATTTGTTACACAAGCAATAGAAAGCTAAATACATGTGCTTATAGATAAAAGTCCAAATTTGGATAAAGTGTGCTATAGTGTTTATGTTTTGAGTAAGGCAGGCATTTTGGAAAGTCTACCCTATGGCCCAAATCCAAATCCTTCTTTAGGGGCTACATGCTAGAATTTCAACAATCACACTGAAATTTATTCATGAGTAGGGTGTACATTATCATATTCCTTCTCTCATTTCAATAAAAAATAAATACTTGTTAGTCATTCGAAGATGGGGCATTATTCCCTCAAACTCTCCAGCTCTCCAACCATAGTATAAGGAAATGTTAATAAATATGGATTTAAAAGTTTGAAGCTCAAAAAATAATTTTATCACAAAAGTATATTTATGTAATGAGTTAAATGTCTACTTTACATTATTTCTTTTTAAATCTTCTTCCTTTTAAATGTCTCTCCACTTTGTCTACTTCAGAAAATTTCCCGTTTGCTTTCAATTCTGCAACGAACACCTCATAATTGGTATTTAGATTTATTAATATTGTAAGGAAAATGCAGACAATTTAAGAGATGAAAACTTAGTTATATTGAGAAATATTCTTATGGCTAATATTTCAATCAACAACAACGCAGAACAAAACTTTTTTTTTTTTTTTTACCTGTAAACATTGGTTTGTACAGCTTTATTCCTCTAAGCAAATGATTTCTTATTGCTTTACTCTTATAATCTATTTCCCCTTTCTTTATTGCCTCTAATTTCTTGTTAATTCTTTTCCACATTGGGATTCCATTTTATTCTGCCCCCTGCTCTATTTCCCTCCATATTAAAAAGCCACTCCCAGAATACTTTCATTCAACATCCATATAAAAGAGTTTTTTAAAAATTCCAAGTCATCAGAAAATGTGCTAATTATATGCTTCACATTTTTAAAGAATATGTGTCTAAAATAATAATATGTGTCTCATATCATGAGAAGCATGATATAAATAAAGTGTGTGTGTGTATATATATCAGCGTGACTTTTTTCTTTTTAACACTCTACTTCTCTTTTTCTCACCCCCCCTTCATATAGATCCTTTATAGCAAGACTTCATATGTATTTTATCTGAAAAACTTAATGAGAAATCTGTATGTAAGAGTATATCTATGAATATATAAATGTATTAGAGAAAATTATAAGTGAAAACATCCTGTGAGTGGCAATATATGTGATTATGAGATTATTGATGATGTGGGGGGAAGAGGTAAAACAGTAAGCACAGTTGATACTTGGATATATGTTCATCCAAGATGTAGAAAAATGAATACTTCTATGGTCCTTGGATCTCAGCAAAACATACACATGATTTCTGCCAAGATTAAAGACTAAAAGCTTTGATTGTTCCACATTTCAGTTGAACATATATTATCAACTGTGCTTCATAAGACACACTTCTCTAACTTGAGGATTTTATAATGTAGAAGAGAGAATGGCAAGTACAAACTATAATACAAGATAAAATATGATCCCTATCATAAAACATACACTAAAGGTTTGAGGGGTTCAAAAGAGAGATAAAGATTGTATCTGACTAGGGAACCAGGATAGGCTTTAAGTAGGAGGGAGTATTTGGGGTGGACTTCAAGGACTGATAAGAATTTAACAAGAAAAGGGAACAGAATGAACAAATCTAGAGACCTGGAGGTGGGAATGCACAGTGAATATTTAACAAACAGCCAGTAATCCAGTGTGGATTTGGGGTAGAATAGGAGTTAGTGATAAAAAGGAGAAATTTGGCGAAATTTACATTTTTGAAAAGTCCTAAAATTCAGGGAAATATATCTTACTTAATTAGCCCATAAGGAGCCACTGTAGATATGTGAGTAGCAGATTATTTTAGTAAAAATATGTAAAGCAGATTAGAAGAAATACTGAAAACATGAATGGGAGCTAAGGGGTTCTTTCCGTGTGTTGCTCTAGGTCTGGACTTGAAATGTTAATGAATCTGAGAATTTTCTGTACAGTTAATTAAGAGGCCAGTGACTGAGCCTTGAGACTCTGATTCAGTTCATGGTATGAAATCTTTAGTTTTAACAAGTTTCCGAGGTTGGAGTATACACATCAAAGTTTGAGTGTCTAAATGAAAGGTGAGATCTTGAACTTGAGTGTGACAAAAGAAATGGCTAATCAGGTATGGATGTGACAGATGTGACAGCCTGACTGAAAACGCTGAATTTTTATAGATGACTCAGTTTCAGTTCTGAGGCCCCCGTAACTGAAGCATCAGAAACAATGAATATTTCTTGAGCTATGCTGTGCTAATTCTCAGAATTGCTTCCTGAAGGTGACTGTAAAACTTAGCACTACTTTGATTAACATACATGGTTTGTGGTTGGAACTAACAACTTGGGACTAAATTGAGAAACTTAGAGTGTCATCACTACCTCTTATCCTCCTAATTTCTCAAAAGCATGACAGGGCTGCTGAGAGACATGGCAGGGGAAAAAGGTGGGTGAATTCTTCCAGGGCAGGGATATTAATTAATTCATCTCGCAAGACAGGCTCAATGTTTGTGCAAAGAATAAATAAATTAGTGAATGAACGAATAAAGAGGAAACAATGCTAATTTCTGATAAAGGTTTATAGGCCATTCCTTCAAATGGCATCAGGAGCTCTGTGCTAATACCAACACTGCCCCAATAACAAAGATTGTTACAGATGATAAAAGAGTGTTTCAGGAAGCCTCTATTACTTTCTAGCACAACTGGAAGCTAAGGTAAGACAGTCATCAAAAAGCCAAAACCTCTTAGTCTTTCTTGGGGGGGGCTATACCAGTATTCCCAGGAACACTTCCTCTGGAGTTTTCTACTAAGAACTTCCAACAGCAGAGAGGGTATTGGAAGATCTGTCTGAATGTCTCTCTGGATTCATAAGCATTTCAGGTGCCAAATTCTCCTTATCCTTGGGAAATCCAGCCAAAAAGAACATGAAGCTCAAAAGAGAGTTTCAAGGAAAAGATAGGTGTTATAGAGCAAATTTTATTTGCTCCTGGGAAATGTAGTTGATTCACAACTACTCGGCATGTACAGTATTTATAAACACTCCTTCACTTAATGGAGAAATGTTTTGAGTGCTGATAAGAATCTGGCTGAACAGTATCTGTTAAATTCTTGAAAATACTGATTTAATGGGTCATTTACTAGAATATAGTTATTTTAAAATATAAGAAATTATCATTAAGCATTTTTATAACAATGAGAATGTTTTTAGTTCAATAGCTACTAAAGTAATTTCTATGGGGAGGACAAGAGGTCAACAATAAAAAAACCCAGCTTTACTTTAAATTGATAGGCATGTAAATTATTTCTGATATATTTGACCCTTGGGTTCTGTAACTTAGAAGAGAAATACAATATAATCTTATTTATGCGACCAATATATTCCAAGATGCTTTGCCTATGTTGAAAATTGTGCCTAATAGTGAACCCCATTATTTAATAAGCACTTCTTATATGAACATACCTATCACACATTTTTTACAAGGCAAATAAACACTCCACTAACAATAAGTAAACAAAATTCATCATAGAAATTTTTTTTTATTTTAATTTTCTCTCTCTGCCTTTGTTTTTTTCAAATGCCAATCGTGTATACCTGAATTTGCATGTGTTGAGTTCATGTAAATCAAGGTCCTACTATATATTCTTTACAAGTTTAACCAAATGGTGTTTCAGTTTCCAAAATATTAAGTATGGTGTCAGTTTTTTTAATTGAAAATTTCAGATAGGAATCTAGCAGGTGTTTAATTTATAGCAAAAACAATTTAATTTCTTTTTTTGTCACTACAGGATATTAACATTATTATTCTTAGGTGATTTGAAATAGATACCAGTTATTTCCTCTGACTTTTACTAGGATTATAAAGATGACAGTACTCTAGTACAAAAGAAATTTGCCTACTCTAACAGAGAACAAAGGCATTACTAGGCAAGATATCATGGCATACATTTCATTGCACTGCACACTGCAAAACAGCTATTTAAGGGAAACAATGAGTTTTCTGACTCAAACAAAAAGTAGCTATTGTCTGAGGGCCCCTGAGTCATCTTCATGTTATAGTCAATATAGTTATTAAATTCAATGTAACCATATGGCATTTTAGAAATCCTAGGATCTAACTCCAATTTATAGAAATATATAATTGATAATGATTGTAAATAAAATTGAGGCTTAAATTCACACTGTTTGATGTGTTCAGTTTTACCTTTTAATAGTAATTATATAGCAGACAAGAAACCATACATTGTATGGTTTTCCTTATGAAATTAGGCAGCTTTAAATTTATTTCTTTGTATATAATTTTAATGGTATTCAATTATCATTGCCAATTCCATTCAAGAGTAATTTTAAAACAAAAACATTTCATATAATATTAATTATATTAATATTAATTTTATTTTTCCTTCCAGTGGGGTTACTAATATTGATGTTATGTGCTTATGTGTTTGCAAATTAGAATTAAAGATATATTCTATCTGCAAACTAAGTGTCCACAATTTGGGGGGGAGGGACCAAATTTACCATGTATTTATCATCCAAGCATACACTAAACCATTATGTGTATGTAATAAATATTTAACCAAAAGAACAGAATATAAATGTATTTATCTATTGGATTCATTTAGAAATGCCCCCAAGAACCCAATGGAATTTTAAAAGGTCAAAAGAATATAAGCACAAAATTCGTTTAAATATAGCAGCTAACTGCAGACCCCAATTCTGTAATTAAAACCAAAAAGAAAAAAAAAGTGGGGATAATATGTATAAAAATTTAAACAAGAAATTTAAAGTCCTCTTCACACATTGAATTTTTATGGAGTAGCAAGTTATATTTCATATTTAAATGTTTGTTTTGCTAGGCATTTTCTAACTTCAATTTATTTTTTTTCTCACTTATTGGTTTGGAAATATTGTGACATTCGGATTCTAGGTAATCATACAAGTAAATGATTTGATGTACTTTAAGAAAGGTTAAGTTTGTGGCACTTCCCATCTAAAATAAGAAAAACTGGAAATTCCAAGAGAAAGATGATTATTTAAGCCACTTCTACTGAGCTGAACTTTCATACTAATTTTATGGGGAAGTACAAAAATACTGCATATGGAACTGTTCCAAGCATTAATGTCTTAAGAAGAAAGAGAAAAGCCTTTGGTTATTTAAAACATGGATAGAGACTTCTAGCTTATATTGATATTTGTTTATAAAATGTTAAAATAGTATTAACCTTTATAGAAAGAAAATTTTAAAAACTACCAGCATTTCATGACACATTTACATGATGGAATTTTATGATTATATTCTCCGAAGTCATTCACTTATTCATTTCATCATCATTTACCATTTATTTCAACATGTATTCAATACTTAATACATGCTAAACTCAGGAAAAACAAAGTGAAAAAGACTCCTTTCTTGGCCTAAAGGTCATCAAAAAATAGTGCCTTGTGCCTTAATATTTTGCAATTATTAGAGAAAATAGATTCTTCAATTTTCACTTTCAACCTCTTCTCTCGTTAGAGTCAGACATGAATCTAAGCTCTAAACAAGCTGACTAACAGATACCAAGATGTAGTCATAATTGAGACTTTGTTATTGGGCCAATTTCTCTGTCTGACACACCTTTCCCTTAGAAGGCTCCTGGACTAAACCAGTAAATTGATTCTTAGAGGCAGCCCTACCAGAGTACCACATGCTCAGACACGTTAGCATCTCAGTACTGTGCACAACTTAGGCTCCAGTGCAGATTCCCATTACAGATAGATTGGATTCAGTGTGGGACATATCTCTTTTGCAAAGCCGAGGAGCTTGGATTTTATTTTGGAAAGAGTTGGAACATGTTCATTGGAAGGATGGAAGGAAAAATAGGGTCTTGGATGGATGATTTGATGGGTGCTTGGGTGAATGAACTGACTGAAAATTTACCATGGAAATGTAGCATTACACATGCTGTCTCTTCTGGGAAATTTAAAATTGGCTAAGCCATTGAGCTTCCAATAATGGAGCTTAGTTGAAAGCTAGGATATACAATTGTTATCAGCTATTCATTATAAAAAATTAACGAACACTGTTCTGATGTAGGACAGTGTTGCATAAGAGTTCCAAAGAAGTCAGACAGACCAAAAGTGCAGCTGATTGGTGATGGGAAAAACAACTTATAAAAACTCTTTCTCCATTAACACCCTTATGTTTCCTTCTTCCGGATTCCTCATGTCCTGCTAATATATTGTTGTTATCATTTTGCAACCTCCATCCTTCTGGGAAAAAGAGAAAAGAGGCAGCTTTATCTTTGTATATTGATTCTCTAAGGAAAATTCTTAGCATGTTCAAAAGCGTGGTTTGGAATAAAAATCTCTGAGGCCCAAACACATTTTTCATTTTCATTAAAAACAAACTTTTCTATATAAATTTGTCTCATGTAATAGCACTAAATATTATAGAGCATACATACTCAAATTTTAGTTGGCCACAGGAGGTGAATGGGGCATGGACTTAAATAATCAGAATTTACCATGGTGATGGTAAAAACCTATTTTTATGGAAACAAAATCAAACTATTACTCATTTCGCCTTCTCAGAATTTACCCACATGATAAATAACTTTTGGGTTTGACTTCTATGAGTCATGCCACCATCTTCAGCCCTGGGAAATTGTCCTCCCTCATTTGTGTCTCCCACCCCCAGGTACCCAACATAATGTGGAGTGATAGAAGAGGACTTCTGCTACGAAGTTGGAAAGTTGCCTTAAAATTGCTGCCTTCAAGCCCATTATCTATTTGGAAAGACAGAATGCTTCATGAATTCAAGATAATCATAATTCAGGCAGAGACCCTCAAAGGCTGTTTTTCCAACAGGTTCCCACAGTGGTTTTTGTGTCTCAAAATCCCATCTCTAGACTATTGTAAGATTAGCCTGAACCTGGAGACTGAGATAGGAAGACTATCAGACTATCTCATCAAAACAGATTCAGAGTAATTCTATAACTCACACTGATCTTGCCTTCCATCTTAATCTTAGATGATTAAGTTCTAGAAAGTGGAAGTGACATTTAATTTAATCTTTAGATGTGGTAGTGTATCAATTATATCATGAGTTTATTTCTTTTGAAATTTCCACTTTATATCTGGTGTCCATTTTTCCCCATCCATATTTCCCTAAAATTGAGATTTTTAGATTAAAAGTATTATCTTTGTTCTGTTCTCTTTTAGATGTTTATAAGCTTCATAGTCAAAATAGATTTTAGCTGAACAATGACCAGAAAAACAAGTACAACAAAAACAAGGGAGCCTGATATTTTGTTTCCCTAGTTAAACTGCTCTAATTACCCATCCCGCCTCCATCACTTTCTTACCTCCCACTTCCGCACACCAAGACATTTCTGAAAAAGCTTTGAAGCAAATAAATTTGATCTGAGATAGTCCATCCTTTAAAGCAATTATTCTCATTGGGAACCATATTACCCCCAAGGTGAGGAGAATTTGTTCTTGGGGACGAAAATTTTAGATATTAAAATGGTTTGTGGCCTTGAAAATGGTACTGTACATATAGAGAAAAATGAGGTATTAACATTTCACAGAGGACATGTTGATTAGGGAAAAAAGACTCAAAATAGACCCGTGAAGGGGAAGACAATGGAAAAAAAAAAGTTAGAGAAACTGCTATAAAAGCTTACAGCCTCGTTCCATTTCCTAAAATGATTTATTCTTGTAGAATTAGTTCCTTCCCCAGCTCTCACTCTCTTTCCTTTGTAAATTAAAAAGGAGCATTGTTATAGCTCCAAACTGAAAGCAGGGACTGCCTTCACTCAGTTTTCCTAATACTGTGCTTCTATGTCATCGTTTTAGATATCAGTTATTGAAGTGTGATGTTTTTCTCTACCTACACACTTTTTTCAGTAGTGCTTCTCTTTGCTAAACTAAGCAGGAATTAAGAAAACCCATCTTATATTGTTTGATTGTTAAACATCCTGTTGACTCATCTCTTTGATAATGGATCCTCCTTTATCATTAATATTAGATCATTCTTTTGTTCTAATTTTTTTATTTGTTCATTTCTGAGGTACTTCTAGCTATAAAATCAGGATTGCCTTGAATTAATTCAAAGCGGAGTATCTTTCTTTTTTTAAAATTCAAATACCATTTATTTCACAGTATCTATGATACATTTTCTACTTATTTGACTATGAGTTATGTTTTAAGTCCTTATATCTGTCGATTGGCTGAAATACATACCATAGCCTTCCTCAACTAAATACTCAATTACATATGCCTGTTGAAGGCAGACTAATTTTTAATATGTTTTTGCTCCTATATATTACGTAATGAATTGCATTTTTAAAAATGTTTTTCTTTCATATTTTTCTCTTTTTTTGTTGTTTGTTTTTGAGATACTGGGGCCCGGGATTGAACCCAGGGCCTCCTTTGTGAGAAGCCAGCAACACTCAACCACTGAGCCACATTAGCTCCCCCAATTTTTCTTTTTATTGCATCAAATTAAATTTTTCTTAGTTCTTTGCAGGTTCCTTTTTGAAGCAAACAAATACTTGGCTTGAAATAAATAGTTCAGAAAGTGCAATGGCTATTTACAAAAGGGGTAAAAACATAAATATCATATGAAGAATAATAAGTTATTGAATCAAATTAAAGTGTCTTACAAATATCTATATATTGAGAACTCTCAAATTTGTTTCTCTATCCTGGAACTTTACCAAACTATGGTACCAAACTATGGTCCTTGGGCCAAATTTGGCTGCAGTCTGTTTATGTAAATAAAGTTTTATTGGAATTCAGCCATGCCCATTCTTTTGTATGCTGTTTGTGGCTGCACAATGACAGAGTAATTGTGACAGAGAACATCTGGCCCATTAACAAAAAAGTTTGCTGACATCTGCTCTAGACTCTTCTATTTAACTCCTCACTTATATCTCCACTTAGCTGTCTAAAAGACATCTCAAACCTAAAATGTTCAAAACCAAACATTGATCTGTTTTCCAAAACCTGCTCCACCCAGTCTTACTATTCCAGTTAATGGAATTCCATCTTTTGAGTTTTTCAGACCTCAAATTTTGAAGTTATTCCTCCACTCTTGCTTTCTTTCACACCTTTCTTCCAATCAATCAAATCATCCTGTTGGCTCTATTTTCAAAATATATTCAGAATCTAATCTCTTCTGAGCACCTCTACTGATAACCTTCTGGCCTGAACCAGCATCATGTCTCAATAGGTTACTGCCTAGTCACCTGCTTTTATCTTTATAACCTAAAATTTCTCTCAACACACAACAGGGTAATCTTAATCAAACAGGAGTAGATTATGGCACATCTCTACTTCAAACCCTTCCATGGCTCTCCATTTCCCTTAGGATAATAGCCAAAGTCTGATGACCAACGGCCCCTAAAAGATCTGTCTCTTCTCCATTTCTTCCTTAACCCCCACCACTCTTCCCATTACTCATTCTACCCCAATTACCGTTGGCCTCTTTGCTGTTTCTCAAACAAACCACTCATGCTGCATGGCTTTGTGACCCTTGCCTGGAATTTTCATCCCTTTGATATCCACATGGTTCACTCTTTCATCTCTTTCAGGTCTTTTCTCAATGAGGCTTATTCTTGTCCACCTTACTTAAAGTAACCAATTTCCATCCCTCCATTATCTCTTCCCAAGGGTCTTCGAGATCCCTTATCTTGGGCTATTTGCCCCATAGGACTTATTATTATTATTATTATTTTAGGTACCGGGGGCTGGGCATTGAACCTGGGACCTTGTATGTGGGAATCCAACACTCCACAGTGGTTTCCCTGAGTTGGTTTTTTTCATTTGTTTTGCTTGTTTTTGTTTTGTTTTGTTTTGTTTTTTCATGAGGCATGGGGAACCAATCCCAGGACCTTCCATGTGGGAGGCAGGAGCTCATTTGCTTGAGCCACATCCTCTCCCAGAACTTATTACTTTTTAACATATATATTCCACTCATTAGAATGTAAGTACTCTGGAGGTGGGGTTTTTTAGGTATGTTTTATTTACCTGTTTATCTTAAGCATATAGAACACTGCCTAGTGCATAGTAAATCCAAACAAATATTTGGTGAATCAAAAATGAGTTAACATAGATTTCAGATTATTCAATGAAAACAACAGCAAACTTTTTCAACTAATGAATTTTCACTAAAATATTTGTGTGTGTGTGTATGCATATTCTTTCAAGTTCTTTTCCTTGTTTCACAATGCTACAGTTATTGTAAATATTTCCACAATATGTTTGCACTTACCTATGTGATATCACTCCAAGCTAGTGTCCCTGACATCCCTGCTTTTCAAGCTTTTCTTCAAAACACCCAACAAAATATTTTCATATCACATTGTTTTGAGAGTTGCTGATGATCTATGGCCATCTATAAACCACCTTCCCCTACACATTTCTATTTTCCTGAATGAATTTAGTATTTCATTAATAGAATTCTCTTGTACCTTGGACTTATCTGCATTTATGATGATGCTTCCCCCACCAAAATTTTATGATTTAACCTAATTCCTTGACAAAGCCAAGCCTGAGGAAAGGATCATAATGCGTACTCTTTATTGGGAGAGGTGCAATATTAGTTTATGGTGGAAAATGATAGTAAGGCAAAGGAAAGATGCAATGAAATGGATTACTGCACTGGCCACCATTCTCAGCTAGCTGCAAGAAGACAGCGTAAGGCACTCAGTAGAAATGTTTTCCTAGAATGCAGGAATGTCTATGTAAGGAATGCAAAGAAAAGCCATACTGTGAAGTGGTCCATCGAAGGGCAAAAAAAGGAAAATGTGACTGCCTGGAACCTTCTGACCCCCACTCCCTGTTGGTCAAAGTTTGCCCCATGGAAAGTTGACCTGCCACCACTTTTATGTTGCATTATCTGGCTGTGCAGGAAGTCCAATCTCATACCCTTTAGTGTGGCATTTTATAAAACTCAGAAATGGAGAAGTTACTTATTTTGGACAAACTTAGCATATGGGAATTGAGGGCCACCCGGGCCCAGAATTTCAAATCAGACTCAAGCCAAATCTGAGAACTAGGCAAGGACACCAGCAAAGTCACTGGTGGACTGGGAGGAGGTCTACTTCTTTAGAGAGAGGCAGTTGAGGAAATCTGAGGAGACGCACAGTTTGTGTATAAAACTACTCAATTATCATCAGCTGTACCCAATTTCAGGCCATCCTCAGAAAAGCTACCGTTTGAATCTTTTTTTCTCAATTGCTCCAAGTCCTCTACCTCTCCTTGGTCACAACCTTCTAAATATTTTCTGTTTACTTCCAGGCAGCGCTCTCCTAACCCTGTTCCTAATCTCTAGCCTTAGGTACCTCTATGATCTCACTCCCCATCACCTCCCTTTTGGTCTTCCTTCCTTTTTTCATCCACAGCCAACAATCCAGGGTTGTTTTTGCTCCCCTCTTTAAACTACCACTATGGAAAATTTCTGACACTTATCTACTCCTGCTTCTTGGTTCCCAAGAAATACTGGTTAAAGTGACAAAATCACATAAATGAATGCTAAGCAAAGTCATATGATTTAAACTTAGCCATATATTTACTACTTCCTATCATACCTTTATTCATCTCTAAGGGACTCTCTATAACCTTTTCTTTACCAGTTATTGCAAATAATTTTTTTGCTTAACCCACAAATTCCAGCCTGCCATCTCACTTCTTATAGATTATTAAAATACTAATTTAATTATTTCGAGAACATTCCAGATGGGCTCTTTCCCACATGGAAATTTTGTCTGACTTTTCTCCTTTCTAAGATTAATACTTTTACTGATGCCATGATCCCACCCTGAAATGCTTCCTTTAAAGAACCTTACTTCAACAATTAGCCATTCTTTATCTTCAATCTCTCCCATTTTTCTTTATCCTTTTTTCACACTACTAACTAGTATGTCTTCTATCTTGAAATTGAAACACACACACATACATGTTAAGAAACACGCAAACACCCTCAGGCACTCTTCTCTTTCCTTGACTCTCCTACTCTCTTAAATTTGTCTTATGGTCTCATGGGTCTCCTCATTGTTTAATCCCTCTTTGCAGCATTTTGAATGAATGTAGATGAAGTGAGATAGGCAAGGAATAATGCCATTCTCTAATTTATCTCAGTCATTCTTCATTCACTAATTCATAATGTTTCTTTTTTCAATTCATCAAATGCACCAACCTAATTCTTCCTAAGGCCATCCCTCCAGTTAAAAGATTTTATTTCCATGGACTCCCCCACTAACCTGACTACCCAACTAATCATTTACATTTCAACTTAAAAAGCCTTCTCCTAATACCTAAATTAAATTTACTCTCACTCTTTTTCATATTAATATGCCTTTCCTTTGTAATCTTATCCTAATTTGTAATTATATAACTAGACTGCAAACTCCAGGAGAGCAGTAATGTCTGCTTTGTTCATGACTACATGCCTAGCACCTAGCCACCTAGCGCGTTCCCAGCTACATTGTTTTCAGTCAGCAAATGCATGTTAAATTGTATTATAGTGAACTGAATTGTCCATGTCATGGTTACAATAGCCATAGCACAGTGACTACAAAGCAAGTCATGTAACTACATTACTGGAGTTTGCATCCCAGGTCTGCCATTTGCTGGCTGTTTAAGGTATATTATGTAATCTCACTTTCATAAGATAATGGTAAGGATTTAAAGAGTAATAAGAGAATATTGGTAAAGTCTTTAAAATTATGGCTGATAGTCAGAGCCACTTAAGTTAGCCATTGTTACCAGAGAAGAGCAGGACCAGGCATGTGGCCTCTTAATTTCTTTTCTTCTTAAGCTCTTTCCCTTGGCAACAGTTCATTACAAATGACATGATGGTGAAAGACACTATTTATCTCAGAGATTCTGAGCAACTGTTATACCTCTGGGTTAAATAGATTTCTGGAAACATGGATGTCCTTTTTCCCTAAAGATTATTACTAATCATTCTAATTCAAAGAAGTTTTCAGGAAATGCCAATTTCAACTAAGACTTTCTCCAAAAAATAAAAATTAAAAAGTCCTTCCTCCGGCTCATATTGATTAAGCTTTAAGTTGGGAACAGACTCTTGAAACCAATTAGCATTTCAGTCTAATTCATTATTGGCTATGAATAAAACAATATATTTAAAGTAGATTAGCACTGCATTTGACAAATAAAAGTTAATCAGTTAATTGAAACCTACCTCTTTAAAATAAAAATCATAAAATTAGGATTGAAAATCAGTGGGGTTAATATATACAGTCTTGGATGGTATACCTACTCCCTTTCTGGAGACTGGAATTCCATTGTACCACATGTGATTTAGAGTTATAATACAGCTCCAGGGCACTCCAAGGCCTTGGGTCCAGATACAGGACTGGACCAAATTACTTAAGATTATATTTACTAAGAGGGAAGTGAAACAAAGCAATTAGCCACTCTTTCTTTTTTTTTTTTTTTTTTTGGTCAACTTCAACCAAGGGCAAATTTAATTATAGTAAAGACAGTATTTCCAGCAATGTCATTTGTTTTTAGAGGAATCTAGATAAAACAGTTTGGGGATGGAAAATATAAAAGTACAAACTTCAGCTTTTACTATGTGAATTCTTTCACATGGGTAAATTCAAAGTGGCATATTCAGTTTTTAGCAGTAAAAATGATTTGAGTAAGTGTCTAGAACTTAACCAGGAAGCATAGTTCTGGTAAACAAGCTCATACTCACTTAGAAGGCAAAAACTGATTTACTTAAGAGGCACTCTTAGTTACATGTTGCATCTTACACTTGAATAATTAGTAATCAATCACAATAATTTAAAAATAACCATTTATTCAGGTTTATAATTATTGATATAAAAAATAATAGTGGAAACACTTCAGGAATGGCAGGGTGAATTGCATCTTGGACCCAATCCCCAGGAAAACAATCATAATTGGTGAAAATTATAAAACACAACCATTTAAATTACCTGGATATTTCATAAGGGCACACAGAAAATTGAGAAACATTTATTTTTAAAAATCTACTAAATTTGAGTAAGAGCAGTGAGAGCCATGACCCACTCTCTCCTTCCCTCCTGGACCTCTGTGTGATAGCAATTCTACTCTGAGTATGTGCAACCAAGAAGACAGGGCTCCTTCTTCCCCCATCACCCAGTCTAGGGTGATGGTTTCTCCTTGAGAGAGAAAGGCCACCAGCAATTCTTTTCTCTACCAGCTTTGCATTACAGAATTTCTATTTCCAGGCAAGTGCAGCCAAGGAGTCTGGAGCTCCCTTCCTCTACCTACTCCCCACTCATAGGGCAGAAGCACTACCCTAGGCATGGCAGGTCATGAATACAAGGTTCCAATTACTACTGCACCAGCTGTTCATGACAGTGCAGGTTCTGTGGCAGAAAAGGATAGCTGAGAAGAATGGGGCTACTGTTCCAACCCAGTGCCATGCTAGTAGAGTAGGAGTGTCACTTCAAGAGAAGTTGCCCATTGTCCCTATCCCCATCTCTGCTGGAAAAGTGGTGCAGAGATACTTCCCAGGGGAAGAGGTAGGTTGTAAGAAATGAGAGTTCCATACATCTCCATATAGAGACTGACTTTATTTCGAAAAGAGCATAGGGAAGTTCAAACTGAAAGGTGTTATAAAAATCATGGAGATTTTGGTGGTTAGAAATTAAGAGGTGGCTGGTAGCTCCATGACAGCAACAAGTGACATAACAGAACAGAAAGAAGTTTGACAAACAGAACAAGGAAAAAAGTACAGCTAAGAAGAGCTCTCCTGGGATTGATACAAGCCTCAAAGACTACTCTGGAATTGAATCAGACTGCAGAGCAATTTATGTTCCAGGCATTGTTGAAAACAACAGAGCAATCAGCTAGCAATTAGTGAAGACTCTCCACTGAGTGTGATACCAATAGAGGTAAACTAGCTAGATCAAAGAAAGAGACAAAGATATCCTGGCTAAAACCACTGTCATGTTGTAGGGGTCAGGGCAAGGAGTTGACAGAGTGATTGCATGCATACCCAAGGCAGTGTCCACTGAGGAGTTATAACAGAGGCATCCCTCTGCAGTGGAAATAGACTTCATTGAAATAGTCCAGGCCAATCACTGGAAAAATGAGTAAACATATAACAAGAAGCCTGGAAGAGGCACATGTGGTACACTGTATTGTAGCCCCCCAAATATGTCCACATCTTAATCCCCAGAATCTGTAAATGTATTGCCTTTTATGGCAAAAGGAACTTTATAAATATGATTAAGATAAGGATCTTGAGATAGGGAAATTATCCTGGATTATCTAGAAGGGCCCCATGTAATGACAGGGTTACTATAATAAGTAAAAGGGAAGCAGGTGAGTCAGTGTCAGAGAAAACAAGAAAGATTTGAAGATTACATGCTGTTGGCTTTAAGGATGGTAGAATGAGTTAAAAGCAAAGGCTCTAGAAGCTAGAAATGGCAAAGAAACTGAGATTCAACTCTGGAAGCTCCAGAAAGAATGCATCCCTGTGTACACCTTGCTTTTCGGCCAATAAGAATCATTTTGGACTTCTGACATCCAGAACTGTAAGATAATAAATTGGTGAACCTTTAAACCACGAAGTGTGTAGTAATTTGTAACAGCTAGAAGTAGGATACCAATACTGCTTGGATTCAGGATCCAGATTTGCTACGATATATTATCTATAATGTCCAGTTTTCAACATAATATTTTAAGACATACAAAGAAACAGAAAACTGTGACCCATCCACCAGAAAGATACCAAAAATAGAAATTGCCTTTGTGAGGGCCCAAGTGTTGGACCTAACAAAGACGTCAAAGCAGTTATAAATATGTTCAAAGAACTGAGGAAGCCATGCTTAAAGAAGTAAAGGAAGGTATGATGACACTTCCATCACATAGGGAATATCAATAAAAACATTGAAATTATAAAAAAAAAAAAAAGGAAATTCTAGAATTGATAAATATAATAACCAAAATGAAATATTCACTAAAAGGGCTCAACAGTACATTTGAGCAGAAGAATCATCAACTTGAAGATAGATTAATAGAAATATGCAATCTGAAGAGCTGAGAGAAAAAAATGAAGAAAAATGAATTGAGCCTCAGAGAAATATACTTATTTCTACTAAAAACATATATATGAAGTACCAGAAAGAGAAAAGAGTTTGATGAAAAACATTAATGTAATGCAAGAAACTCAACAAACTGCAAATAGGATAAACTTTGTTGAAAGTTTAAGACACATAGAAAATCTTGAAATCACCAAGAAAATAACGACTTATCACATAAAAAAGATTTCCAATGAAGCTAAGAGCTTACTCTCCTCAGAAACAATGGAGACCAGCAGGCAGTGGAATGACATTAAAATGTAAAAGGAAAAAAAGTTATCAGTTCAAATCTATGGGAAGAAATGAAGAGAAACAAAAATAGTTAATAGGAATATTAAAACAAATTCTATAAATATATACTTGCTCTCATTTCTTCTCTTAGCTTCCTTAAATGGCATAAAACTATACAGAGTAATAAATATAGCAATTAATTATTGATTTGTAACACATATATAGACATAATATGCATGACCAAAATAGCACAAATATGGGGAGGAAGAAATAGAGCTATATTAAAATCAACCTATCTATATATCACTGGAATCAAGTTAATAAAAATCTGAAGCAGATTCTGGTAAGTTAAGAACTATATTGTAAACCTTAGAGCAACCACTAAGAAAGCAACTAAAAAAATATGAACAAAAGAGTAAAGGAGTTAAATATTATAAAATATTCACTTAATGCAAAAAAGAAACACACAAAAATTAAAATGAAAGTGGTGGGTCTAACATATCAATACTAACATTAAATGCAAATGGATTAAAAAATGCAACATAAATAAAGAGACAGTGATATTGGATGAAAAAATTGATCAAACTATTGTTTGACTGTATAGTACATGCTGTCTACAGGAGACACAATTTATAGTCAAAGCTAAAATAGGTTGAATATAAATGGATAAAAAATGACCTGCTATGCCAACATCAACCTTAAGAGAAGCTGGAGTGGCTATACTAGTATCAGAAGAAATAGGCTTCAGGCCAAAAAGTGTTACTAGAGATAAAGAAGGACAGTTATTAAGGATAAAAGGTCAATTTATCAGGAAAAATAACAACTATAAACATATATGGGTCAAGAACAGAGGCCCCCAAGAGCAAAAACTGTCAACAATAAAGTAAGAAATAGGCAAGTCAACATTAATAGTTGGAGACTTCAATATTTCACTTTCAATAATGGACATAACTAGGAAAAAGATCAATAAGGAAATAGAAAACTTGAATAACACTTTAAACCAAATAGACCTAACAGAAAACTAGAGAAAATTGCACCCAATAACAGCAATACATATTTTTCTCAAGTGCATGTGTGACATTCCCTGGGACATATCAAACACTAGGCTGTAAAACAAGCATCAATAAATTTAAAAGGATAGAAATAATACAAAATATGTTCTCTAGCCACAATGGAATAAAATTAGAAATCAATAACGAAGAAAGTTTGGAAAAATCACAAATATGTGGAAATCAACAATACACTCATAAATAATCAGCAGACCAAAGAAGAAATCAAAAGAGAAATTAAAAAATAATTCCAGATAAATAAAAATAAAAACACAACATACCAAAATGTGTGTTCTGCCACTACAGAAGTTCTTAGAGGGAATTTTATGGCTGTAAATACCTAAATTAAAAATGAGAGATCTCAATAACTTAATGTTACATAGTAAGAAACTGAAAAAAAGAAAAGGAAACTGTACTCACAGAAAGCAGAAGGAAGGAAACAATAAAAAGCAGAGCAGAAATTAAAAATATAGAAAACAGAAAAACAATAGAGAAAATCAATAAAACCAAAAATTTGTTCTTTAAAAATATCAACAAAATTATTAAATCTTTTCCTAGCCTGACCAATATACATATATATAAATAAAGAGAGAAGAATCAAATTACTAAAATCAGGAATAAAGCAGGGGATATCACTACCAACCTCACAGAAATAAAAAGAATTATATGATAATAGTATGAACAATGGTATACCAACAAATAAGATAACATAGACGAAATGGAAAAATTCCTTGAGAGACACACAATACCAAAACTAACTTGAAAATAAGTAGAAGTTCCAAACATACCTATAATAAGTAAAGAGATTGAAATTGAAATTTAAAAATTTTGTACAAAGAAAAGTCCAGGTCCAAATGGCTTCACTGGTGAACTATATCAAATGTTTAAAGAAGAATTAATGTCATTTCTTCTCAAACTCTTCAAAAAATAGAAGAGGAGGGCATACTCCCAATATTTTGATGAGGCCTGTATTACCCTGATACCAAAACCAGACAAATTCATCACAAAATAAGAAAACTACACACCAATATCTCTTATGAACATGGATATAAAATCCTCAACAAAATATTGTCAAATGGATTCCAGAAATATATAAAAAGGACTATAAACCATGACCAAATGATTTTAGTTTGCTAAGCTGCTCAAGCAAATACCATATTGAAGCAATGTGGACCTCAGAAAAGTATGTTCTTAAAGCTAATCCATTCCTGTGGTTGTAAATTCATTGTAAGTTGGGTCTTTTGATTCGGTTACTTCAGTTAAGGCATGGCCCAAGGTGGGTCTTAATCCTCTTACTGGCATCCTTTATAAACACGATGAATACAGAGAGAGAGAAAAAAAGCCATGGAAACAATTAGCTGAAATCAACAAAACCCAAAAGAGAAGGGAGAGACCAGCAGCCGGTCTTCATGAAGAACTCGTCTTGATGATGTCTTGATTTAGACATTTTCATGGCCTCAAAACTGTAAGCCTGTAAGCTAATAAATTCTCATTGTTAAAAGCCAAACCAATTTATGGTTTCAGCAGCCTAGCAAACTAAAATAAGTATTTAACTTCCAAACTAGCAGAGTGGATTAAATATCTCTGTAGATACAACAGAAATCAAAAGGGACTAAAAATAAGCAAGAAAAATGGGGAATGAATAGTATAGAATAAGATCAAAATAAGTATAAAGATTCTAATAATTACAGTGCATGCAAATGGACTAAACTTCTAATAGACAAAGTATGCCATATTGTGTTTCTAAAATCAGGCTATATGATATTTATTGGAGATCTAAAACCTAAGGCATAGAAAGATTGAAAGTAAAAGAAATCAAAAGATGTATCAGGTTTATATTAGGCAAAGGAAAGATAGTATTGTCATAATGACATCAGGAAAAAAATATTCTTTAAGCAAATAGGCTTTTAGAAATAAAGTCTATCACCATATAATAATAGAACATTTAATTTTACCAGGAAGATAGAGTTATTATGAACTTCTATAAACCTAATAACAAATCTTTAAAATATATAAAGCAAAAATCGACAGAATTACTAGAAGAAATAGACAAACTGTATCATGGTGGGAGATATTAACAAATCTCTCCCAGTAACTGATAGATCAAGCAGATGAAGTACCAGAAAATAATATGCCCTAAAGGAAGTCCCAACAGAGTTCAAAGAAAAGAAAAGTAATAAAACTGCATGTCTTATTGATTTGTAGAGAATAGATAATCAAAGGAGAAAGAAGTTATGTTTAAGGGACATTTCTGTCTGATGAAGGATCTTAGTTTGTCCTTTTATTTTATAGTTTATTTTCATAAATCACATTTTCTGGAAGGGGAGCAAGCATTTATCAGAGCCTGTTATATATCAAATGTTTTACATTTAATCCTCAGAAAAACCTCATGGGAATAATTTTTATCTTCATTTTAAAATGAGGAAACAGAGACTCAGGAAAGCTAATGATTTCCCTAAATTCATTCAGCTGTTAATTGGTGGAGTTCATGTTTAGTCTCAGATTTTTTTATTAAGTCCCATACTAAGTGTATTTTAGAACTGAGATATTGCTTCTGGACTAGGTGCCTGAGTGCTCCCTTGAAACTACACAGTGAATTTTGAGCATGGAAGAGTATATTCAGTCCAACCTTCAAGTGCAAGTCATATAAAGTTCCTTCCTTCCTTCTTTCTTTCCTTCTTTCCCTCCTTCTTCCTTCTCTATTTATATAAACCCTGATTCATTGCATAAAAAGAAAAGTCAATACCATATCAATCAATATAAACTGTTTGCTGCAGTTTTAGTCCAAAAGAAATTGGAAGCTCACCCTACCAATATTATATGAATGATAAGATGCTAGTGCTTGTAATGTGGAGTTGTTCTTGTTATAATTAAGAGATGATATGCCAAAGGAATAGAGATGGACAAGAGATATTCATCTCAAACTGAAAGGGAAAAAAGGAGAGAGTTTAGCTTTCTTGAAAAAATAGGTGTATCTTCCAGATGAGGTACAATAGCTAAAATTTATTTAGCCAGACTCTTTGTTTTAAATACATGATTTTGTTTATACATACCATCAATTCTTTGAAAAAGGTACCATTATGTTTCACATTTTACATGTAAGGAAACTGAGACTCAGAGCAGTTAAGAACTTTGCCTAATGTTTCACAGATAAAGTGGTAGAGCAAGGATGGACACCAAGAGCGCATGCTCTTAATCACATCCACCATACTGCCTCAAAGGTGTGTGAATATCTTCTAATGAGGGAAAAATTTCTTCTTTTGTGAATTCACATTTTCCTCTCTCTATTTTCTTCTATTACTTTATATTTTCTTCTGATCTAGATCCCCACCTTCATTCCAGTGGACTAATCTCAATCTGTTGAAAAACTTTGAACTTTCTCATTTCTTCTTTGGGGGCTATGACAGATGCATGGAAAAAAATGGTAGTTATCTTGTTGGAGAAATTCTAGTTTCTTACTCTTATAGCGTGTTGTCCATAGATGTAGGATTCAGAAAAATCTTTGTTCAAACTAGGACATTTAGAAAGAGCCAGGAAAGGCAAATCAGAAGGCCAAAGTTAAGAAAGAATGATGTCTAGAAAAACAAAGATTTACATTAGAATTAGGGGAAAATAGGTAGGGATACAGGAAAGAGGGGGCTTAAAACTAGGCCAAGAAGTTGAATATTGATCAGCACTGTAATAGAATAAATATAAGGATTTTAATCTTACTTGTAGCTGAATGCTTCCTGCCTCTATCTCTTAAATTCCAGGAACTAAGGGCAAGTACCTGGAACTTTAGGCCAAGTATGAGAGGGACTGAAACTTTCAGGAGTTTCCTATATGTTTGTAATATGCAGTCTCCAGCAACATCCATAGGACACTGAGTGTCTCTGATTGGATGCTATGGCCTAGATTGTTTCTTTCTGGAATCTTTAGTCATGGAGTACATCAATTATAGGAATCCCAGATATGAAAATTCCAAGTTTTCCTTTGCTTCCATATCTGAAAGAATACAAGGTATTGATTTTATATGCAAGGTGAAAATACTGCTCTGTTATAGTTTAAATCATATGCCCTAAAAAGACACATTCAAGCACTATGTGAACCCATTTGTAAATAGGATTTTTGAAGATGTTACCTGTTAAGGTGAGCCCAAACTGAATCAGGGTGGGCATTAATCAAATATGACCAGAGTCCTTATAAAATAGAGGAAATTTGGACACAGCCAGCAGTAGAGTGAAGAGGAGACAGAAGGCCGTGTAATAGAGGTAGAGATTGAGCTAATGATTGCCAGCAAGCCATCACCAGAAAGCTACAGACTTCAGAGAAAGCATGGCCCTGCAGATATCTTCATTTTGGACATCTAGCCTCTGTAACTGTGAGAATAAATTCCTGTTGTTTAAGCCAACCAGTGTGTGGTATTTGTTATAGCAGCTCTGGCAAACTAAGACATATTGGGAAAGAAAAACTAGGAATGCTTTCTTTATAAGGTACAATGTAGCCTGTGTTATGCAAAGTAATCTTTGCAATTGAAAAAATCCAAAGGACTAACACTACTCAAATAAAGAGACTTTGGAATTCCCACCATGGCTTCCTATGTGTTTGTTGATATTTTCTTCAATGCCCAGAATAATGTATTTATATAGTTAGTGCTCATAAAATATTGGCTGAGTTTTCATTGAGGCCTCATGTCAAGTTCTCTCCCAAACCTTAGTGACATTAGGTTTATTCAGTCTATTTTGAGAGATGAAAACACCACTCATAATGAAAAGTTGCTGGCTCCTTGGTGCTGAATAAGTGAGTATATCTATTTATAAATTATAGATAACTAATAGTCTAAAATATATTCATGTTTATCAAGTGAGATATGCAGACAGTTTCCATTTTGTTCTAGAGAGAACACTTTTTCTCATATTGTTTCAAAATGACTTTGCAGACAGTGAGAGTGAAAGGTGTTTTATTCTTATTATTCATTCTCTGGTTCACAGTAAATCACGTGGTTTCTATCTTAGAAACAGACATTATGAGCTGGAAAGAACCTTAGGACCAGTCCCATTGTTTTACAGTTGAGGAAAAATGAAACTCAGAAAATTTAAGTGACTTTCCAAGGTAACAAATTTTGTTAGTGGCTGAACCAGACCTGGAATCTGTTTGCCTTATTCTGCCTCCAGTGTTGTTGCTCGGCAACCACACAGAATCCTATTGTGCACATATCATGCTAAATTAACTAGTCAGTTCAGAAAAGAGAAAAAGAGTTCAGTTGGTTGTTTGGCCAGTTAGCCTGTGATGGCCACTATAAAATGCTCCCTGATGTGCATTTCATGGGTTATGCTGTTATTTATTGTATTACATGGTGTCTTCTTCATCAAGACAAGAGGGAGAACATGTCTTTCTGGTGTTTGCAAGAGAATTTTGTGTTTTACTCTAAGAAACTTACTTGATTCTATCTAGGCATACTGTGAATTGTGTAACTGATCAGGTTTCCCTTTTCTAAGTGGCTGCTACAAAGCTAAGAGCAAATGTGTGTCCTACTTTTACTAGTGTGAAAGGCACTGTGTAATGACTCATTTTGTTATCCTTAGTTCTCACTCTATTTTTTATCCTTAGGCTTGATTCTTTTCCCCAGCTATTTCTATTTTATGCTATTTTGTTTTGTTTGGTCCTATAAACTGGAATCCTTCTGTGGCAAGACAAATATAAACAAACACATATGGGGTTGATTTCACTATGCAACTATTTGATTATCATAGATCAAGCTATGTGCAAACTCCAAAACCTGTATAAAAATCCATAAGAAATACCTTCAGTATTTATTCCACTGTTTATTTTGAATGTACCTAGTTAGTCTTTTCTAACTCAGCTTGATTAGTTTACCCTTTTCAACCTTTGCGTAGTCTCTTTTTGATAAGTTCACATCATGGAGATGATATAAGAAAATTTAATTATTTTGTAACTTGTTTACATAATTTGATTTTCCTGAATTACATCTGAACCTGAATTTAAACTTATCGAAGATAAATAGCAGACTTGCTATAAAAATATCTCCCATAAATGTGAAGAGATATTAATTATCAGTAGGTTTTAAAAGTTTATTTAATTGGGAATTTCCTGAGAGTTGAAAGAGCTGTTTATATAGCAAATACATTTCTGAGAGAAGATCAGTGATATTGGCTTAAACTTCAAAGGGTGCCCTTTTTCAAATATTTCACATTAATTAGCATTGAGGAATCACTTAAAGAGATAAAGATACATGGTGGATTACAGAGTAGCTCAGAATTTTTCTATCATTGTTTGTGTTTACAATTTGTTCAGTGCCTAATAATAATGCTCTGGCTTTGTTTGAAAGTCAAAAGGAAGGTTTTCTGTTTCTGATTGTTCTATTCACAAGACTGCATGACCTCCAAAGCAGAATATTTCACTAGTCCTTCCTCAATCTCTTTCCTCAGCTTGTCTAAGTATTCAGATATGTGAACCTTGTCTGTTAAGTATGTGATGATGTTATTACTTGAATATATTCAAAGAACTTGTAAAAGGGTTAGCATATTGTGCAATTCCATGATTTTTAAATCTTAATCAAAATCATGAGAAAATGCATTTCTGCATTTTCAAGGAATATCACAAAATGGGGACTATTGCACCTGTTGGTTCAGTTAATTCTCCTTGAAAGCATATTACTGGTCGGGGGCTAGATGGCATCGGTTTAAGAGGGCACTCACTATCTCTCTCGCAAAAGATGGCTGATTAGGGACAGGATCCTAACCAAGTTAGCTGTTCTGGGAGGCCACGGAGCAGGAGCCTTTGGGACATCGATCTGGAGGGAGCAGTTAGTTCTCCTTGAGAGAATAAGAGACCACAACTTCACATGGCATAGCATTTCTGTTAGGCTGACAACATGACACAATATTTAATGAATAGATTATGAAATAACTGAAAGTTATTTTTAAACATGTATAAGAAGGGAAATAATACATCAAATAGAAACTAGCATATCTTGTAAGGTGAAATCATGTTTTAATAAAAAGAAAATTAATATTGTAGATAAAGAAGCTTGAAATTGAACTCCAGTTCAATTACAAACAAGCTTTTCAAGCTACTTAACTTCTTCAAGCTTTTTTTTTCTCTACTATAAAATGAAAAAGACATCTATTTCATAGGGTTCTTTTCTGTTTATTTCATCTGTTCTTTGATACTTTTTCTATTCTTTATTACCTTCTTTTGAAGTAATCAAGTTTATTTTATTTTTTCATTCCCCTCTATTAGCATTTCAGGTATATATTCTTTTATTATTCTTTTAGTGATTTTCCTAGAGATTACCATATACATCCTTTACCTATTAGGATATGCTATAAATTAATATTATTACCCTTTTCTGGACAATGCAAACTACTTTTACCCTCCTCCTACATTTTGTGCTATTGATATGATGTATTTTACCTCTATATACATTTAAAATCCCCAAATTATTATTATTATGATTGTTAATATAAATTTAGACCTACTCACATGTTTACTCTTTCTGTTGCTCTTTCTTTCTGTACTTCTACCAGGAATCATGTTTCTTCTGCCTGCAGAACTCCCTTGAGTTCTCTTTTAGTATGGGTCTAACACAGACCACCTTTCTTAGTTTTTTGTAAGAAACTTCCTTATTTTATTTTCATTTTGAATAATATTTTCACTGAGTACAGAATTCTAGGATGGCAGGTTTTATTTTTTTGTTTCTAGCACTTTAAAGTTTTCATTTCATTGTGTTATGCTTCAATGATTTCTACTGAAGTCAGGGGTAAGCATAATTGCTTCTCCATTAAAATGAATGTGTATTTTACCTCTATTGTTTTAAAATATGTCTCCTTGTCTTTGTTTTGTAGTGCTTTGACTACGATGTGTCTAAGTGTGGCTGTCTGCAATACTTTTGCCTGGATTCAAAGGGGTTTTTGAATCCATGCAGAAAAAGTGCTAGGCCTTTCCAGCTCTCAAATACATAATTTCCCACAGTGGCCTGCAAACTCCTTCTATTTGTCCAGCTCTTTGCCTGCCCATCAGCTTTAGCTCACCTGATTCCCAGAAGTTTGTTTCCTATTGCCCTTGTGATGAAGACACAGTGGGCTCTAGGCCTTGTGTCTGTGGCAGCATTCTAACTATCTGTGTATACCTGCCTAGAGTCCTTAGCTTACCAGTGTCTTGAGAAGTTAATGCTTGTGTAGCCTCTGTGGATCAGCTCTGTCTTGGGCAACCCACAAAATTTCTCTACTGTCTAGTGGACTGCACCACACCTTCCTCAGTGAGGTCTGATCTCCCCTTTCAACTTTTTCCTTCCTTGAACACCCCTACGGTCCCAAGGTATCCTTTAGGGTTCTTTTTTTTATCTTTATAGTGACTCTATTGTTTCTGCCTCTTGAAAAGACCCAGACTGAAACACCTGATACTTTTATTGTGTATGAAAATTTGTAAAGGCAACTTCTGCATCCACAGATGAAGTACCAGGTACTAAACATACCCTCATGTCTGAACAACTGAAAACTTGACAAAATATATGTAATACCATCAGACAGCAGAAAAATAGTGATTTTGAGAGAAGGTAACAAACAAGGTGAATCTTATTATTTCCTTAACTTACTGACTTGACTTAAGAGAATTTCCAGAATACAGCACAGGGAGGGAAAACCCAGTCAGAGCCTAGAAGTTTTTCTAGGTTGAGGAGAAACTGGGAGACATAACTGGGAATCCAAGGAGGCCTAGTCAGCTAGAGGACTCCAAGCAGGTTCCAGAGATGAGAGACCTGCACAGACAGAGAACTCTGGAGATGTTGAGAGGGTTAACCTTATGCCTTCAGTTGAATACTGATCAGTGCATGTGCAAGGAGACACTCTTTGTGGCTGTGGAAATGAACCACATGATAGAATTAGAGAAAGCAATCATCAGAACTTTAACAGTTCCCATAGTTAGACTGGAGAAACCTCATAATTCAAAGGATGTTTGCTAGAGTACTCAAAAGTGTATTGCCTTAGCACTGGGATAAATTCATTCCACATTAAAGGCTGCTCTGATCTTACCTAACAAAGTTAAAAGCAAGTCTCCAAAGGATAAAACTCTTTCCATGTAAATTAACTGCATCCTAGAGCAAAGGTCAAGAATATTTATAGGATTGCAAAAATATCCAGTATTGCACAAGTAAAATTCACAATATCCAGGATGTGCCCAGTGGTAGCAATGAAAAAGTATACCAAATAGATTTTGAAGGACCAAAGGCTCAAAAAGTCAATTAATATCACCCCACACTGACTAAGGTAGTGGTATGTATTTGGATTTCAAATTGGGTACATTTAACATTTTAGTGACTGACTGCTGTTCTTCAATGACTTTTGACTCTGTTACTCTTGTAGCTTTATGGTTCTGAACCAGTTCTCTCTTCCCAGGTTACGGACCTGCCTATCATTTCAATAATTCTGTTTCACTTGAATGAAGGGCGTATGTCTTAAAATGTAAAGTTTTTAGTTCTGACACTGTATTCTGAAGTACAAATGTCTGTCTATTGATGTGTAACCTGATGTCTTAACCCCCAGTGAGAAGAGTGAATTCTTTGGTGTTTACGGATGTCAGAGGCTTTTGCTTTGGGCTCTGCTGTTTGTTTGCAGAAAGCCCAAGAGCAAGCAAACATGCTCTCTTCACCTTAGGGCTTTGCCATTGTAAATGGATCTAATGTGATATAACAAGATGAGAGAAATTGGATGTAAGTTTACGTTTTGATTATTCTTGTTTCACATGATATATTTAGGGTGTGCAGCTCCTTTGGTAGTTTTTATTTTTACCATTTGAGTTTGGAAATGGTGTCAAATTTTTGTATTTTTTTAATCAATATGTTCTCTTCAGTGATACATATTGCATTATATATTGATGTGTGTATCAATATATACTGATATGTATTATACTTACACATGAAAACAAAAATAAGTGAGGGTGAAAAACATAGCCTTTATATTCTCTAGTCTCTGCAGAGAGATCCTAAGCAGTGAAATCTTGGTGTTGTGATGTACAGAAATGGAGAAGAGTATTAAACCACATTTAAGAATTTAAAAATTCACAATGCTTAGTATCTGGTAAAAAAAAATTACATGGCATGAAAAGAGGCTGGAAAAATAACCTATATGAGGAGAAAAATCAATCTATCAAAACAGGTTTAGAAATTATACAGATGATAGAATAATAGACAAGCACTTTAAAACAGTTATTTTAACTATATTTCATAGCTCCAAGAACGCGGAGGAAAAATTTAGCATGTTACGTAGAGACATGTCACATAAAAACTCAAACTTCTAGAGATGAAAACTACAATGTCTGAGATGAAAACTTCACTGGATCCAGTTAACAGAAGATTAGACACTGTAGAAAAGATTAGTAAACTTGAAGATAGAGCAATTAAAATATCTGAAATGAAACTGAGAATGAAAGACAAGAAGAAGGAGAGGAAGAAAAGATCATATGTAAGCTTCAAGATAACATCAAATGGCTTAATATACATGTAATTGGGGTTCTCAAAGAAGAGAAGAGAGAAGGAGGGACACAAAAAATATTTGAAGAAACAATGGCTTTTAAATATCCAAAGTTAAAGAAAATTATAACCTCACAGATCCAAGAAACTAAGTCCAAGCACAAGAAACAAGGAAAACTATACCAAGGTATATCATAATAAAATTGCTTAAAACCAGTAAGAGACAACATTAAAATCAGCCAGAGAACAGACATGTTACATATGGAGGAGCAAAGATAAGAAAGACAGTATATTTCTCTTTGGAAACAATTTAAACAAGAATTTAGTGGAGCAATATACTTAAAGTACTGAAAGAAAAAACTGTCAACTTTTAAAACTTTCTCAGTCATACACAAGCTTAAAGAATTCAACAGTGGAGCTTCATTATAAAAAAATGCTAAAGGAATTCCTTCAGGGAGAAGCAAAATGATATAGATGGAATACTGGATCTATAAAAAGGAATAAAGAGAACTGGAAATGGCAAATATGTGAATGAATATGAAATATTTTGTCTTATTTTTAATCTTTGTAAAATTTGAATGTTTAAAGAAAAAAATATTAACAATGTATTAAGGGTTTTATACCATATGTGGGGGTGACATGTATAACCACAATAACACAAAATCCAGGAGGGGAGAGGGAGAACACTCTTTTAAGATTAATATACTATAAGTTACATGGTATTATATTTCTGAAAGTAGACATTGATAAGTTAAAGATGTATACTAAAAACAATATTAAAAACAAAACAAGACAGTAGAAAGATCTTTAGCTAATTTACCTACAAAGTAGATAAAATAAATGGTTTTAAAATACCCACTTTATTCAAAAGAAGTCAGAGAAAGAGGGAAAAGAGAAGAAAGAAAAGATGGGGAAAATAGGAAATAAAGATCAAGATGGTATATTTAAATCCAATATCAATAACTATGTTAAATGTAAATAATTTAAACACCCCGATTAAAAGGAAGAGACTGTCAGATTGGATAAAAAAGAAAGATCCAAATTTATGCTGCTTACATGAAATGCATCTTAAATATAAAGATATTAATAGGTTTAAAAAAAGTTTCGATAAAAAAATATCATATTAACACTAGTTAAAAGAAAGCTGGAATGACTTTATTATTATCAAACTAAATAGATTTCAGAAAAAAATTATTACCAAGGACAAAGAAGTTAATTTCATTGTGAGACAGTGGTCAATTCATCAAGTGTGCATATGAGTATTAAATGTTTATGCACGTACTAATAAAATATCCTAAAAACACATGAAACAAAAACTGAAAGAATTGAAAGGAGAATTAGCCAAACACACAATTATAGTAAGAGGTTTCAATACCTCAATTTCTATAATTAATTGACCAAGAGAAAATTACTAAGGACAAAAGAAGACTTGCCAACACTATCAATCAACTTTACTTGATATTTATAGAACAGATTCCTTTAAAGTACATGTGGACATTTACCAAAATAGGCCTTATTTTGAGCCATAAATCAAAGTCTCAAGAAAGTTAAAAGTGTACAAGCATGTTCTCTGACCATAATGGAATTAATTAGAAATTAATAATAAAAAGATCTCTGGAAAATTCCTAATATTTGGAAACTTAAAAACATACAACTAATAATCCATGGATCAAGAAGAAACAGGGAAATTAGAGTATTTTTTATCTATATTAAAATAAAAAAAACCACAACATATCAAAATTTGGAAGATGCATCAAGAGTACTGTTGAAGAGGAAATCTATAGCACTAAAAGCCTATATTAGAAAAGAAGAAAGGGCTCAAGTCAATTATCTCAGTTCCCACATTAAGAAATTAGAAAAAGCAAAGCAATCCCAAATGTAAGCAGAAGAAAAGAAGTAATGAAGAACAAGGAATAAATCAATAAAATAAAAAACAGGAAAAAAATAGATAAATAGAATGAAATCAGTAGCTACTTCCTTGGGAAGGTCAATAAAGCTATTAAACCTATAGCAGACTGATGAAGGGGAAAAGGGAGAAACACAAATCATCAGGAGCAAGAAAGGTGACACCTCTGCAATTCCTTTGACATTAAAAAGGATAATAAAGGAAGATATGATACTAATTTAGAAGATTTAAAAGAAATAGACAAGTGACATCATTACAATAGTGATGTAAGACATCCCTGAACAAAATCTCCCCACAAATTCAGCATATAAAAGGACAAATCCCACTTTTTTTGGAACTCTGGAGGATGGTAGAGACTGGAGAAGGACTACACAAATGCTGAATTGAAGAAAGAAAAATATCAGGTAGGAAATTTCTGTCCTGATTGTCCCGTCCTCCTCTCTCCCCATCACTTGGTCCAGCTCAGCTTGAGTTGCTCAGGCAGAGTGGCCCAGATACTTCCCACCTCCCACCAGGGACACAGATTAAAATGTAACTTACAGCTATGAGTTAGAACCCCATGCAAGTCCACAGGAATCCAGATCAGAACACAAGCCTAAAGAGTGCAGCATACAAAAGGGGCCTGAGGGCCAAGGGGAGAGAGATCATGGTAATGACTGCCAAGCTGTATGCTCACTCAATTTAGTTACTGTCAGCTGGACCACCTAAATGAAAAATTGACTTTTCTGGAGTATCCACATTTCTTGATTGACCTCATTTGGCCCCCTGGGGTGGAATACCATAACAAGGAAGAAACTGGAGATAGGAAGCTTCACAAAAATGGGGGGATTAAACTGACCTGCTGCAAGACAGGAGAGTCCCAGAACTGAAAAGAGTAAGGAAAATGGGGCACTGAATGAGGGAGAGAATACAAACAATTCATAGGAGCTGGGAGAAAATTCTGCACATAAACAAACAGAATAGATCAAGATTCCCAGAGAAGGAACAGAGGAAAGGAAGCTTTCTCTTGATGGTGAAACAATTACACAAAAAATTTAATCTTAAAAATTGTGCCACATATCCATGGCATGACTCAGATAAAGAAGAGCTGAGAAAATCTGATCAGCTAAACTCAGGCTATTCTAAAGGTCCAGAATATGTTGGATCAAGTATCAATCAACAATAAAACCCTAGACAAGAGGGAGAAATTGACCTTCAGAGTTAACTCATCAAGATAATCAGATATCTAGACATCAGCAAAAAATTAGGTTATAATAAAACACAGGAAGATATGGCTCAGTCAGGGGAACTAATTAAAACTAGAAAGGACACACAGAATTTGAAAAAACTAGTCAAAGAAGTTCAAACAAATCTCCTAAATCATTTCAAGGAGATGAAAGAAATATGCATAAAGAGATAGGGATATTAAGAAGACAATGTGTGAGCATAAAGAAGAATCTGAAGAGAAACATAACAAATTGTGGGGATGAAAGGCACAATAGAAGAGATTAAAAATAGAGTAGAGGCATATAACAACAGATTTGAACAGGCAGAAGAAAGAATCAGCAAGCCAGAAGACAGGACAATTGAATTGTACAGTCAGAAGAACAGATAGAGAAAAGAATAGAAAAATTGAGCAGTGTCTCGGGGTTTTGAATGACAGCACGAAGCAAACAAACATTGTGTCATGGATGTCCCAGAAGGGAGAGAGATGAGGAAAGGGGGCAGAAAGAATATTTGAGGAAATAATGGCCCCAAATTTTCCAACTCCTATGAAAGACATAAACATACATGTCCAAGAAGCACAACATACTCCAAACAGAATAAATCCTCATAGACCTACCTCGAGACACATACTAATCAGACTATTGAATGCCAAAGATAAAGAGAATTCTGAAAGCAGCAAGAAAAAAGTAATTTGTGTCATACAAGATATTCTCAATAATTCTAAGTGCCAATTTCTCATCAGAAACTACAGAGGCAAAATGATAGTGCTATGATATATTTAAGGTTCAGAAAGAGAAAAATTTCCAGCCAAAAAAATCTTTATCCTGTAAAACTGTCCTTCAAAAATAAGGGTGAGTTTATAATATTCACAGATAAACAGAAACTGAAAGAGCTGACAACAAAAGACCAGCCCTACAAGAATTACTAAGGAGAGTTCTATAGTTTGAAAGGAAAAGACAGGATTAGAGTGTCTTGGAGTAGCATGAGGTAATGAAGATTATCGGTAAAGATAACTAAAAGGGTAAATGCAAAGCCCAAAAGCACTGTGTTCTCAATATACATCTCTACTCTTTAATTCTATAAGAGTCAGAATACAATTGAACAAGAAAATGGCATATTTACTGAAAATGGACATGAAAAATATAAGTGGTAAAGTGAGATAAAAGCAAGATACATATGAGGAAACAGAGGGATCTGGTAATAAAGAACATGTATGCTATTGAAGATAAGTTGGTATCTTTTCAAATTTGTAAGTTATGTAAGTTATGTACAATATAAACCCAAGGATAACCACAAAGAAAGTATTTTAAAAATATACAGAAACAGAAATGAGGAAGGGATCAGTCAGATAAATCACAAAAGATCAACTAACAAAAAAGGAGGTGGCAATAAAGGAAAGGAGAGACAAAAAAAAAAAAAAAGATATACTATATAAAAACCGAAGGACAAATTGGTTGATGTAACTACTGCATATATAGTAATAACATTGAATGTTAATGAATTGAATTCCCCAATCAAAAGACACAGAATGGCAGAATGGATAAAAAGGCACAATCCAACTATATGTTGTTTATAGGACATTAACCTTAGACCCAAAGACACAAATAGGTTGAAAAAAAAATAAAATAGAGAGCTGGGGTAGTTATACTAATATTGAACAAAATAGACTTTAAGTCAAAAGCTATTATAAGTGACAAAGAAAGACACTATGTATTAACAAAAGGTGTAACAATGAAGAAGAAATAGTAATCACAAATATTTGTTCACCTAACCACAATGCCCCAAAATACATGAGGAAAACACTGGCAAAACTGAAGGGAGAAATAGACACCTCTGCAATAATAGTTGGAGATTTCAGTACACCACTCTGATCAATAGATAGAACATCTAGACAGAAGATCAACAAAGAAACAGAGAACTTAATCATATGATAAATGCATTAGAACTAATAGACATATACAGAAAATTTCACCCAAAACCATAGAATATTCATTTGTCTCAAGAGCACATGGACTATTCTCCAGGATAGACCACATGTTGTTAAACAAAACATGTCTTAACAAATTTAAAACAATGAAATTTTACAAAGCGTCTTCTCTGACCATAGTGGAATGAAGCTGGAAATCAGTAACAGGCAGAAACTGGAAAATCCACAGGAATATGGGAGTTAATAACACACTCTTAAACAATCAATGGCTCAAGGAAGAAACTGCAAGGAAAATCGGTAAGTATCTTGAAATGAATGAAAATGAGAATGGAACATATCAAAACTTATGGGATGCAGCAAAGGCAGTGCTGAGAGGGAAATTTATAGCCCTAAATGCTTACATGAAAAAGGATGAAATCTAAAATAAAAAACCTAACTGCACACCTAGAAGAACTAGAAAAAGAACGTCAAACTAATCCCAAAGCAAGTAGAAGGAAAGAAATAACAACGATTAGAGCAGAAGAAAAATGAAATTGAGTGTAAAAAATAGAGAACATTAACAGAATGAAAAGTTGTTTCTTTTAAAAGACCAATGAAATTTACAAACCCTTAGCTAGACTGACAAAGAAAAAAAGGAGAAGATGCAAATAAATAAAATCAGAAATGAGATGGGGACATTATTACTGATCCCACAGAAGTAAAAATGTTTATAAGAGGATATTATGAACAACAGTAGACCAACAAATTAGACAACCTAGATGAAATGGGCAAATTCCTAGAAACACACAACAACCTGCACTGACTCTAGAAGAAATAGAATATCTCCACAGACCAATTACAAGTAAAGAGATTGAATCAGTCATCAAAAATCTTCCAACAAAGAAAAGCCCAGGACCAGATGGAATAACAGGTGAATTCTACCAACCATTCCAAGAAGAATCAATACTAGTCCTGCTCAAACTCTTCCAAAAAATTGAAGAGGAGGGAACACTGCCTAACTCAATCCATGAGTCCAACATTACCCTTTGATACCAAAGCCAGATAAAGATACTACAAGAAAATATTACAGACCAATTTCTCTTATGAATATAGGTGCAAAAATCCTAAACAAAATACTGACAGATTAAATCCAACAGCACTATAAAAGAATTATTCACCAAATCAAGTGGGTTTTATCACAGTTATGCAAGGGTGGTTCAACATAAGAAAATCAATTAATGTAATACACTACATTTAAAAAACAGAGGGAAAAATCTGCGTGGTCATCTCTCTTGATGTAGAAAAGGCATTTGACAAATCTAGCATCCTTTCTTGATAAAAAACAAAACAAAACAAAAAAAGACACTTAGAAAAATAGGAATAGAAGGAAACTTTCTCAACTTGATAAAGAGGATGTATGAAAAACCCACAACTAACATTATACTCAATGGTGAAAGACTGAGGGCTTTCCCTCTAAGATCTGGAACAAGACAAGGATGCCCACTGTGATCACTGTTATTTAACATTATACTAGCAGTTCTAGCCAAAGCAGTTAGGCAAGAAAAAACACTAAAAGGCATCCAAATTGGAAAGGAAGAAGTAAAAATTTTACTATTTGCAGATGATGTGATCATATATATATAAAGTCCCCAAATCTACAAAAACCTACCAGAGTCAAAAAACAAATTCTGCAAAGTGATGGGGTACAAGATCAACACACAAAAATCAATAGTGTTTCTAAACACTAGTAATGAGCAATCTGAGGAGGAAATCAATAAAAAATTCCATTTATAATAGCAATTAAAAGAATCAAGTATCTAGGAAGTAATTTAACCAGTGATGGAAAGGATGTGTTCACAGAAACCTACAAAACATTGCTAAAAGTAATCAATGGAAGGACAGTCCACGTTCATGAAATGGAAGACTAATATCATTAAGATGTCAGTTTTACCCATTATGATATACAGATTCAATGTAATCCCAATCGAAATTCCAACAGCTTTCTTTGCAGAAATGGAAAAGCCAATTATCAAATTTATTTCAAAGGGTAAGGGCCCCGAATAGCCAAAAATAACTTGAGAAAGAAGGAAAAGAATTTACACTTCCTAACTTATTACAAAGCTACAGTGGTCAAAACAGCATGCTACTGACACAAGAACTAATATATTGACCAATGGAATTGAATTGAGAGTTCAGAAATAGACCATCACATCTATGGACAGTTGAGAGAATTGGATATTCATATGCAAAAGAATATAAGAGGACCCCTATCTCACATTATATACAAAAATTAACTCAAAATATATCAAAGACTTACATATAAGAACCAGGACTAGAAAACTAGAAGAAAATGTTGGGAAGCATCTTCAGGATCTTATGTTAGGGAATGGTTTCTTAGACTTAATACTCAAAGCACAAGCAACAAAAGAAAAAATAGATAAATGGGGCCTCCTCAATTTAAAAACTTGAACCTCAAAGGACTTTGTAACAAAAGTGAAAAGACAACCTAATCAATGGGAGAAAATATTTGAAAACCACATATCTAATAAGAGTTTAATATCCACAATATGTAAAGAAATCCTACAACTCAACAATAAAAAGGCAACCCAATTTAAAATTGGGCAAAAGACTTGAATAGACATTTCTTCAAAGAAAATATACAAATGGCTAAAAACACACATGAAAAAATGCTCAGTATCACTTGATATTAGGGAAATGTTAATGTACCACACTAATGTACACTAATGTAATGAAGGATGTTGTTAATGTGGGAAAGTGTGTGGGAGAGGAGAGGGTAGGGCATATGGGAATCTCCTATATTTTTATGTAGCATTATGTACTCTAAAGCTACTTTAAAAGTAAAAATAAAAAACAAACACAATGAGATATCATTTCACTCTAGACTAGCCACTATTTTTTTTTTAATTACAAATGTTGAAGAGGATGAGGAAAATTACGAATACTTATTCACTGCTGATGGGAATGTAGAATGGTATGTCCACTACTGGAAGACAGTTTGGCAGTTCCTCTGAAAGTTATGTATAGAACTGCCATATGATCCAGCAATCCTGCTACTAGATATATACTCAGAAGAATTGAAATAGAGACTCCAACAGACATATGAACACCAATGTTCATAGCAGCATTATTCACAATTGCTCAAAAACAGAAATAACCCATGTCCATCAACTGATGAATAGATAAACAAAATGTGTTATATACATACAGTGGAATAATATTCAGCTATAAGAAGACATGAAGTCCTGGTACATGTGACAACATGAATGAACCTTGAGGACATTATGTTGAGTGAAATAAGCCACACAAAAGGATAAATATTGGATAATCTCACTAATTATAATTAGCAAACTCATGGAGTTAATATCTAAAATATAGGTTACCAGGATATAGAATGAGGGTAGAGAATGGGGAGCTAATGCTTAATTTATGCAGAATTTTCTATAAGATTGATAGTAAATGTTTGAAAATGTATACAGGTGATAGTAGCACATTACTGTGAGGGTAATTAACAGCGCTGAATTGTGTGTGCGATTGTGGTTGAAAAGGGAAGTTTAGGGTCTAGTATATCACAAGAAGGAAAACTAGAGGATGAGGCATGGGACTGTATAACATATTGAACCCTGCTGTGGGCAATGAATGCAGTTAATAGTACAAATATGAATGTTCTTCCATGATCTAGAACAATTTTATATCACTATTACAAGGTGTAAATAATGTGGTAATATATGGGAAAAAGTATACCTAAGGCAAACTATGGACTATAGTTAACAGTAATATTTTAATAGCCTTTCCATCAATTGTAACAAAGGTACCACACCAATGCTAAGGGTCATTAATAGGGGGGTATTAGAGGTAAGGGTTTTGTTTATTTGTTTGGATTTGGAACTATGAAAATGTTATAAAATTGATTGTGGTGATGAATGCAAAAAAATACAATGACATATTTCACATACACTAGAATGGTTACTATCAAAAAAACAGAATACTACACGTTTTGGAGAGGATGTGGAGAAATAGGAACACTCATTCATTGCTAGTAGGAATGTAGAATGATGCAGCCACTGTGGAAGACAGACAGTTTGGCAGTTCCTCAGGAAACTAAGTATAGAATTACCATATGACCAAGCAACCCTGCTACTAGGTATATACCCAGTAGTAGAAGAAATGAAAGTAGGGACTTGAACAGATATTTGTACACTAATATTCATAGTGGCATTATTCACAATTGCCAAAAGAAGGAAGCAAACCAAGTGTCCATCAGCTGATTTATGGATAAACAAAATGTGACATATACATAATCCATAAAAGGAATGAAGTGCTGATGCATGTGACAACATTCACGAACATGAACTTTGAGGACATTATGCTGAGTGAAATAAGCTACACAGAAAAGGACAAATATTGTATGATCTCACAGACATGAACTAATTATAATAAGCAATCTCATAGAGTTAGAATCTAAAGTGTAGGTTCCAAGAAGATAGATTGGGGTAGAGAATGGGGAGTTGATGCTTAATTTGTACAGAATTTCTATTTAGGTTGATTGTAAAGGATGGGAAATGGATGGTGGTGATGGTAGCACATTACTGTGGGCATAATTAACAGCACTGAATTATATAGGTGAATGCAATTAAAAGGGGAAACTATAGATTGCATATGTTACTAGAATAAAAATTAAATGATAAAACCTAGGACTTTATAACACATTGAACCCTATTGTAGGACAATGTGTTAATAGTGCAAGTATAAGAATGTTCTTTCATGAATTATAACAAATGTATGACATTAATACAAGGTGTTAATAATAGGGTGGTATATGGGAAAATTTATACTCTCATGACGTCTTAGTGCCCTTTCTCCTGCCTAAGGTTTCTTTCAGTCAATATTCTAGATGACTCTAATTTACCATGCATCTCAACCTTCATCTTTTGATTAAGATCTTTTTTAAGATCTCTTTTCCTTCTCACTTCAAAACTCAGTGTTCTTATGTGCTGTATTCTCTCCTCCAATTCGTTTATTCTATTCTCTGAAACTCAGAGTACTGCCCCCGTTAAAGGAGAGTCAGCTATTAAGTATCTTCATATCTCTAAGTTCTAGTCTTTTACGGCTTCTTCATTTTCCATGCTCTGAGTTAAATTTCTGAAATGCAGACTTATCATAGCACTTCATAGCTTGATACCCCTCCGTCTTCCTCCATTACCCGTAGGAAAAAGCCCAAACTCCTTCAGCTGGTATGCAATACCCTTCCTGTACTCGTCACAGCCTACATTTCCAGCTGCATTTTTAGCTTTCTTTCCACATTCACCCAAAACCCCTTTCTTTCCAGATTCATTTATAGAAATGGATTTGCAATTATTTTTTTGCAGAACATGCCATGTCTTCCATGCCCCTCTGTTTTGGCTCATGCTCTTCTTTCTTCCTTAAATGCTTTTCCCTCCCTCTTTCCCAGAAGAAATTCTATTTATCCATCAAAGTTCATTGAAGCATCATCTTTATTGTAAGGCCTTCATTCTCCTTTCTCCCAACTTAGAGTCCCCCTTACACTATTGTTCTTTCTACTTGGTGTTACAGTTGATTGTTGTGATGTTAATCTCCAGCCAGTCTGTTGGCTACTGAGGCTTGTGCCATTTTTCTTATTCATTACTCTATCCTTTCCCCTTGGCACAGTGCTTGACAAGTAGTAATTGCTTTAAAAGTGTTTGTTTTATATAACTGAATGCCTTGAATACCAGGGCTTGTCTTGGGCCTTAGTACCATTCTTTGACAGCAGGCTAAGTATTTCAAGCCTTGCATCAAAGTCCCAGGGAGGCTATTTTGGTCAGGAGGGTGTCTCGGCACTTGTCGCCTCATAGCATGTAGGTAGCTGCCAGCTTTCCCTTTCTTCTTGGGCTAACCCTGAATATCATAAATAATATTTTCATTTTTAAGCCCAACAATGTTTTTTTCATAATCCTTTCAAAAGAGCCAAGTTTTATATAGTTCATGTGAGAAGAGGCTGCATGGGAATACTTATATTTTATAATTTGATCCAGAAGTTGCATCTATGTCTTTAAATTGACTTACGAATTGTCATCAGGATATATTACAGAGTGGCTTTATGATTCCTTAATAAGTTAGTGGGCTCTTAGTTGGGGGTGAATCTTATTTAGCAATTGAGATAAAAGGTAGTAGGGTTGCTTTTTAGATTAAGGTTATTTTCTAGCATATGCTCTAAAGGTCTGGATGTAGTGTAACTATGAATGTGAAACAACCATATACTTTTGTCTGAAGCAGTGGGAAAATGAAGCTTTAGTACACCTCATATAAAGTTTGGCAAATGCACACTGTGCTATAAAATTGATGAAGGAACACCACAGAAGAAAAATGAAATAAGTGAAAAACACTTTAGCGGGCCCCCCTCCCAGGACACATAGTAATGCCAGAATGAGAAAAATAGAATAATGCATCAATACCCAGAATAATTATAGAAAGCAAACAGGATATTTGATGTCTCTTTGAACAGCTGAAGGGGTTAATGTTGCTGTCTGGACTTGGAACAGTGTTTGCAGCATGGTAAAGGATGCAGAGGAGTGAACAGAACATCTGTCCATGGTAGAAATTTGAAGGGGAGTGTAATTACACCAGCGAAGCCACTGAGAGGAAATATTTGGCTACAAATCAGAAGGTGACAGGCGGGATCTCTGAGTTGTGCAGCGAGGGGATTACCTTAGCGCTCTCTTTCCATGCCCTAAAACTGGACAAACTCACAGCGAATCTTTCTCAACCATTACCTTACTCCACAAGGACAATGTCCTAAAGGAAGCTCCTCAACTCTGGCCTACACCAGACTCAAGCAGAGAATTGCCGGGGCTGGCCTGCCCTACCTCCCGTACATCCCCCTCGGTCACTCTGCTCACCTAGGGACATATACAGCTAGTGCCCTCCTATGTGAGAGCTGGGATATCAGACAGCTAGATAAATTCTAGGTTCCCAAAATAAATAGTAGAAAGAAAAGGAGGTATGAAGCTGTATAATAAATAAGAATGGCTTCAGATTACTGTAAAAGCAGCATTTGCACATAGTAGCACATAAGCTACACATCAGCAACCATATATTGCCAAGGTTGGAAGGACAGATTGCAGGAAATCTTAAATTGGAATGGAGTTGGGATGATTTTTCAAAGAATTTGTATCTAGTTTCCCACTCTTATCCAAGAAATTATGATAAGTAAACTTGGAAAACTAGACTTTCCCTAGATGGTTCCCTTTCGCAGCTCCCAATAAGGCTCGCTGTTGTTCTTAATGATTTCTAAATTCAGTGAAGATTATTCAATGCATAGATTACTTTCTGTTGAAGGATGTCACATAGAAAAGAATGTAAAATAATTTTCTGTTCAGGGTGTAATTATACTAACAAGATGTCTTCACAACATTGCACAAAAATACGCCTTACATACCAGTTTGAACTATGTACTTTACACTTTGAACTTGACACTGGATGGCCAAATACTTACTGCTAACTGAGTCTCTTTGGCTTTGTACTGCCCTGAGATTCCAATGTTGCCTGATCTTAAATGTCTGATGAAATAGTAGGATCACCCCAATTTTCAATTTAAGGCAAGAGGAAACATTTCAGTATTTATTAGGATGTCTCATCTCAGATGTCAGCCAGTATGCTTGTTCACAGGTATTGAGTGAACTGGTACTATAGGATGAACTCTCTAAGATTCTCTGCCAGGCTGAGAGACTTGAGAGTTTAGAAAAAAAGGAGAAAAAAAGCTGTCTCCAGGCCTGTGCCTTGAGTTGTAATAGATATTCCTACAATTTAACATATTTTCTCTGAATCATCCCCATATGGTATTTGATTTTTAAAGTATACATATGATGACAAAAACTGTGAGACCTTATTTGGGTCAATATCGATAGCTGTGATTAAGAACTTTCTCATGGAAAATAGATTTAGTTATTTAACACAAACCATCACAGACAGAAAATAAAAGTCACCACATAATAACCTCCTCCCACCCCACACACTAATAAATATTATCCCAACAAGTAATTTATTCTTCAGAGGACTAATATAATCTATGTTTAATTTGTCATTATTTGTTATTATTTGGAGAAATATATATTAAAAGAAATAAAAAGCCCCACTAAACTTGTACAAACCTTTGAAGAGAGCTGTATTTTTGAGATTCTTAATTTAATGCAAACATTCCACACTCTATTAAACGAAAAGCAACATGAAATAACGTTCTATCTATAGAACATTTTTCATTCATTGCACAGAGCTGGACTGAGGCTTGTTCAAAAAAGCACCAGAAGTTTCTTTGAAAAATATATTTGTCTTCATGTGATGACAGATGTTCTTTGAAATTACAAAGTATATAATAGCAGAGTTGCCATTTGAAATCAAGAAATTCACTTTTTTTTCCCAAGTCACATTATAAGACAAAGCTCTTTGACATGTAGTTCTTTAGCATTATCACAATACAGGCCTGACCCTTTGAATTCTGTAGCGCAGTCTGGGAGACTAATTAATTCCAAAGGCAAAGTGTCCATTAAGAACCATTTTCCTGTTTTGACTGTGGTGTTGGGTGACATAACACAAGTTATTGATGTATGCTGAGTCTAAGGTCTATGCCATGCTCTTTGTTCTGTGTTCCTCTCAAATGAGGGTAACACTCAGGAGAATGTGACAAATGTTTCACTATATAATATTTGTAAGAGGGAAGGCTCTCTGTGCTGTGAAAGCAGTTACCACACTCCTAAGGGCATATCAGCCATTATAGTAATTGTGTACATGAATTAGAGTCACACAATTATAAAATATATTCACATCTCAGCAGGATCTCATAGACTTCCAAAGTGGATACTACTCCAAATAGTGGGGCTCCTGAGGGCTCTGGAGACACCCAGGTCCTACATCAGGGCGGATAGCTCCAGAGTTTGGTGCCTTGCCAGTGGACCCTACTTTGGAGTTTGTGCTCCTGAGAGTGACAGAGTTGGACTCAATTATGTCTTCCCTGCACATGGCTCATCTGTCCCTTCTATTTAAGCCTATATTTGGTGCTGGAGTTTGTAGGTGTACATCCAGAGACTCGAGTCTTTGGGCTATCCATGTGCCAGCTGGGCCCAGAACCTTGTGGAGTTGCAACACCTATTCTACAGTTCATTGGATTCACCCAGGACAACTGGCAGGGAGATGATAAGGGACAATGGCCGTACCAGGGAACGGAGAGAGTCTGCAGCTGCAGGCAGGATAGTCCCATCCATCTTCTCCATGGGATATAAGACCCCTCTCAATTGGAGGCGGAGTGGACATCACCATCCCAGAATCCTTGGGATTGGGAGAAGAGCTATGGATTAGAGTAGACTTACTGGTATTTTACTGTAGACATATTGTGATTCTAGCAATGGAAGAAATTACAACATTGATGGGGAACCAGTGTCCACTGGAGGCTCTGGGGGCAGGGAGAGGGAAAAACAGTTGTAATACGGGGGCTTTTTCAGGACTTGGGAATCGCCCTGAGTGACGATGCAATGAAAGATATAGGCCATTTTATATCATCACATAACATGCAGAACTGTGTGGGAGAGAGTGTAGACTACAATGTCAACTATGGTCCATGCTGAATGGCAAAGCCCCAGGATGCATTTATCAACTGCAATGAATGTGCCACACTAATGAAGGACGTTTATGTGGGAACGTGTGGGAGGTGTGGGGAGTGGGGCATATAGGAATCCCTATATTTTTGTGTGTAAAATTTATGTAATCTAAATATCTTTTAAAAATAAAAATAAAAATAATTTTAAAAAAACACCTGAAACTAAAAAATATGTATATATATATATATATATATTCACTGGTTACCAAAAAGAAAGAAAAATTGATTATGCACTGTGATGAGTCTGTGTGGAAATTAACATTTTAATACTTGATTGGTAGGGGTACAAAGTGGTGGCACAGCTTTAGAGGGCAATTTGATAATAAAGCTATCAAAAATGACATTGAGTCACAATACTACTTCTGATCTTTCCATCCATAGGAGCTTTTCTCTTTGAAAAGTTTTCGTTTAAACACTATGATTGGTTCAGTCCATATTACCAGAGTCTCAGCAGAAACTTCTATATTGACATTTGTTGCAACAGCCTTAATTAAAATAACAGGAAAAAAGAAAACAGCATGGATGCCCAACAGTAGGGTATTAGTTAAAATGTAGAGGAGAGAACAAGCAGTTTTTGAATGGTTCACTTGGAATAGAGTGGGTCTAGAAATGTTGATAAAGTTTAAGTAGGTGAGGCAAAGATAGGTTCAAATACATGATCATCAAAACCTGTGGTCTGATGACCCACCCAAACTCAGAGGCATATTGGGGGGCCAGTGAGAGGCAGACCAGCAGATTGCAACTGATGTTTCCCATTACAAAGTCATGAAATATACTTTTGGAACTGCATATTTGGGCCAAACTGTAAGAAACCATAAATACCAGAATGATGGCAGTATATAAGCAAAGAAGCCTGATGATTCGGTGCAGAATTTATTTGAAGTGGGGAAAAAGATGTTTTTGATAATCCAGTCTGAGGAATGAGAGGGACATATACACAGGGAAATTCATGACCAATCAGTTATTGCAATAGTAACAATCACTAATATTTATTTATTCAGTACTTACTCTGTGTAGGAACAATTCTAAGTATTTTCCATGTATTTTTTCATATAACTATCATAATAATTGTAAGGAAGCTCTGGTTACCCTACTTTATGCAGGTAAGGTGACAGAGGAAAGACCTCACTTTGATATCTTACCAATGTGCACCCTTAAAGTATGATTCCCTTTCTATGTTTATAAAATTATGTTTGTCTTACTGTTTCAGGTTACATGATACAAAGGATTAGAAATCATATTTACAATATTTAATTGCCCTTAAGAAATGCTAAATTCATTTATCATATATATTCTATAAGAGAGAATGACCATAGACTTTGAGAAGCTCAGAAAAGGAGGCTCCATGGAGACACAAGGTATGCACTTTAGCTGGTGAGCAAATAGATACGGCCACAGTCCAGTTTGGTGATATGCCCAAAGCTTGTAACTGGGGAAGCTTGGGCTCATGAAGTATAACTCCTTTGGGAGACAACACTGCCTCTTAAAAACTGTAACGTTCTTATAAAAAATGCTTAGTAAATCACAAACATAACGCATGTGACAAACTAGCTGAGCAAAAGCAGTTCAACAAAGATGAGTGATTCAGATGGTTAACCCAATTGCTAACAGTCTGATCGGTTGGAACACCAAGAGAGTGCCAGAAACAATCTAAAAGTCATCAGAGCAGGCATTTAAAGTGAAAACAAACTCGAAGTGTGTGTCACATATTCAAAATTAACTTTATGACTTCTGCAAATTTATTCCACTATCTCCTGATAGGTCTTGGCCCACCACATCAAACTCTGGCAAGTTGGGGTTATTACATATTTTATTTGTCTCCAGAGAGAAAAACTCTCATCCAGATGCAGACATCTGCATGCTTTTAACACTATTGTTTCTTTCTAGGCTTGCCAACTTTGTCATTTTCAATATGGTGTTTAAAATATTCTTTCAGTATGACAATCTAAGTATGGCTAGTGATATAATACAACTCTCTAAACAGATTAAAGCAAAAATAATTTTTGGGAACATGAAAGCAGGTCAAAATGTACCATATAACATATGTCACTGTCAGAAAGAAATTGGACCTATGATTTCTTTCAGTTTCATTTGGTAAATGTCTTTTGGATAGGATCAATTATAAATTAATAAAAATGTATTAAAGAGGAAATCCTGGATATTGAAATAGTATACACTACTCGTTGAATTAATGTAATTTGTCATTAAAATAATAGCATCAAAGATGGAATATGTAATTACAAATGAATTTTTAAAAATAAACCTAAGTTAAACAAAGTTTTATATGAAACATTAAATTTAGTTTGAAAGTTTACACATTCCTAGATTCAATTTAAAAGCAAACATAAGCCAATTTATATAGAGAGAATAAAAGTTCAAATGTTTATTTGAAAATTCATTTGGGAATAACAATCACGGCAATGACAAGAAACAGGGATATCAGAAATTTATTTTTATAAATGATAAAGATTCCAAGCAATATAAAGCCCATTTAACCTGTGTCCATGAACAAGAAATAATAAACAAGTATACTGGATTGGTGGCCTAAACTTAGTTTGACAGGGTCTAAGTTTCTATATGGATCTAGAGGGGGTACATTTGTAAGTCTCATGGTGGCAGCTTTTATCTAAATCTTCAGAAGAATAAATGGATGCCTATTTTGAAATTTTTTTCATTTTCATTTTCATTTTAATAAATTCAAAGCCACAGATTACCCAAACAGGAGTGTGTGTGTGTTAAATTTAAAGCAACAAATTAAAATTTATTTCTTTTTAGAGTAATAAGGCTATCAAATATTGAAAACTCCACCTGCCACCACTTTAAGGCATGCTTGAAATAAGAAAGACAACTAGTGAGAATTAAGCTGGAATTCACAGAGAGTGTGGGCCTGAAAAAGTGAAAAGGCTTTATTTAGAAAGCAAAGGGGGAAAGACCTAAAATGGGTTGTTTATTTCCATTGTGCTCGGAAAAGAATTAAGATTCAGGATTCTAAATACCATCGGAAATGACTGCCTTTGGGATGTCGTTGCATAAGGAAAAGGCCTAAATATCTAAAAATTAAACTCCATTGTCAGATATGTAACAATAAACAATGGAAAGGTTAAAAACGACTATAATTTTCAAAGAGCTGAATCTCTGCCATGACCAATCAGATTACTCATTTTAAAATTACAACTGTCTAATTTTGCAGGAACTGACAAAAAAAGAATGCACCACTAGCCCCTGGACTAGATTATTTGTATGATTTTCAGGCTTACTGAGTGTAGATGTATGATAATTTGATCATTATCTTATATTTTTTGAACTCCTTAGTGCTTTAATCTATTTTAAAAAGCTTTCAGCAAAGTGTTAAAAGTGGGTCATGACTTTTTCCATGCCTTCAATTTTCAGAAGTATGTATCTAGCACCTTATTTAGTCTCCCTTGCCAGGCAGGTGTGGGCTATCTTTGAAAAAGAACATCCCCCACCCATCTCTCACCACACTTCTAAGCTTATCTAAAAGATAACCAAGAGTCTCATCTTCAGGGCAGGCCTAGTGCAATTGTTATTTACCAATTCATTGTCCCCACTGTCTCACACCTGCCCCACCTCAAACCATCCTTACCTGCAACTGAATCACATAGCTCTATTTAGGGAAAACAGCCTATCTTTGAGCATTTATAAACAAATGACCCATTTAAACTGAAGGGGCTAATTTGAGGTAACACATTAAGACTGAATTTTAGATAGATTATAATGGGTCATTCAATCAAAAGTATAAATATCTGGCTTCTAAAACCTGCCCTGTTTTTAGGGGAATGAAGCAAAAAGGAAACACTAGATAACTGTACCAGAAAGGAGAAAATACTTCATAAATGGGAGATTAAGGCAGAAGACAAACTTTCCAGACTTCGCAGCTTTAAGTCTCAGGATCACCTGTGCTGGCCTTCTACACAGATTAGTGGTACATTTCTGACTTGACGCCGAAAATTCTGACAGCATTTGTAATTTTCTTATTTACTTACTTTTTTTTTTTTTTTTTTG